>CM076578.1:1153776629-1154073018 GCA_034641835.2 Pinus albicaulis
CCTGAAACACCCTCTTGTCTAAATGGCTATATTGTGTCTCCTTTTCCTCATATCAAATCTAGATGTCTGGATCTGCAACTGTAAGATGTCTTTTATATGTTCATAAAGTACATATACAGAGAAATTAGGATAACAATCAAAATAAACCGGGCCATTTGAAAATGGAGCAACTATCCCTCCTATCAATGAATCTATATATTTATTATGGGTAAGATCTTTGATTGTAGAAAGTACAAAGGTTTCCAGCCCTCTATGGGTCAAAGCACTTATTCCTACCTGAATACATCCCAAATGAAGATACTGGGTTTTTAGCATTTTTTGCTTCTGCTTAAAGAACTTTTGGATCAAGGAGAGGGATGGACTGCACACAATCATAATTTTCTTGTCAAAAAATTTATTGTGGAAAAAAGTCTATCTTGTTGCTTTGCCTTCAAAGTTCGTAGATTATCTAAGACAACAAGAATCTTTTCAGTTTCCTTTCGAATATTTTACACGGGGAGAAATATATGTTGTAATTACTAAAACATTGGTTGGTTTATGTACAATTATTAAAGTTAATAATTCTCACCAAAAAATTTCAAGAATGCCTGATAGTAAATCTATCTGAAATAAATATGGTCTTTCTATTGATGATCCTATTGTCAAAATAAGAAAATCCAAAAATCAGGCTAAGAAAGAAAAAAAGAAATCCAGAGACTTCCCAACCAAATATAATAAAGGTAAAGCGGATCCATCACATATCCAGGAAGGGATATTATAAGTATTTCCCCAGAACCCACTATAATTAGTCATCCGATATCCACCTACATACTCCCAAACAAGAAAAGTGGAATAAACTGACATGTTGGTTGTTTAGAAAAATAGGTCATACATCAAATAAATGCCCAGATGGTGAAGAATTTATGAAAAATAGAGGTAAGAAATCATAGGGCTTAGATAAAGGAAAAATACTTGTTAAGATTGAGACTCCCATTATGTGCTTCAAATGTGGGTCGAGGAGTCATCGTTCTGAAAATTGCCCAAAAGTTGTTATACGGGTACAACTATAACAACAACAGATCGAAGACACAACCTCTGATTCTGATTCTTCGGATGAAGAGCTCCATGCTCAAATGGCCACATGTTTTTGTTCTGATTCAAATAAATGTAATTGTAAATATTCTTTTGAATTTTACTTTTCTGATGATAGCTCTTCTGAATGTGAAGAATCCAGCCACATTTAGCAGCCTAAAGAAAATTTTTGATGGCACAAACTGCTGTACATGTTGAGCTAAAGATTTTATCCCATATCCTTGCACTTGATGAAGGTGAGATGAAAGATAAGCTTCTTAAAGCTTTTCTAAACCAAGTGCACAGCACTAAGAAATCTTCTTCCAACAAACCTTTGTTTGTTGAAGCCTCCTATGAGAGAAATACCAAAGCCTTCCAAAGAGACCAGCTGCAAGAAAAATTTTGTACACTCACTTTGGGGGAGGTAAGTAGGGAAATTCACTCTCTAAAATATGAAATCTCTACTTTGAAAAATAAAATCTCTCATCTTGAAAAAGGCAAACAACCTCAAGCTGAAGAAGAAGCCAAAAACACTGCATCATGCAAAAATTCTAATGTTGAAATCTTTGAGGGAAGAAGAGATCCTGCTACTGATTTTAGAGATATGAGAATCCTAACCATCCAGTACTAGCAGCATCATGTTATGCTTGACATCTGTATTGAGGAACAAATGTTTTCCCTTAAAACGTTGATTGATTCCGATGTAGATGTGAATGTGTTACACAGCAAGATTATTCCAGCCAAATATTGGGTAAGATCATTTAGACAAGTAATTGGGTTGGGTAATAAAGACTTTCGTTATGAAGTTCCACATGCTACTATTTGTTTTGATGAAAATTGCATTAAGTTGAAATTTGCAATTGCAGACATTCCTATTGACTGCATTCTAGGCAATGTGTTTTTAGCAGTTGTGGAACCACATGGATCAATTATACTTTCAAAAAGTAGAGCTGGTTATTTCATTATTATGCCAAAGTCTGATGGGAGTTGCAAAAAGATTAATTTTCCATACATATCTACTCCTAGAGTTTCTACCATGGTCCAGGCCATAGAACAACTTGAAAAGGCTAGTAATAAGTTGATTGAATTAAAATATTTGAAGGAAACTATGAAAGTTGGAGAACAAATCCTTTCTCCAGTTATTCAACAAAAGATCTCTGATCTCAGACAAAAATTTGAAAAAGAATGTTGTGCAGAAGAAACTAATGCCTTCTGGCACAGAAAGCAGTACTTTGTTGAATTTCCTTATAAATCAGAATATGAAGGTAGAATATGCAAAAGTAAGGCAATTCCTATGAATAAGTGTTGCAGAGGTAAATCCTCTCTGCGGACAGAGGCGATCCCACTAGCCCTAGAGTGTGTCTAGCAACAAACAAAACACGCTACGATATCAATTCCTAGTTACAAAAGAAAAATCTACGATAGATAACCTACCTCAAGTCCTATGCTGTTGTTGTCGAAGAAGAAGTGTTGCTTCCCGTTCCTAGCTCGACAGATCACAAACCTTTCACTCACCGCATCTTGACACCTATACACATGCAGAGAAAGAGCAACGACATACAATGTAATAATTCAATCATGTAACTATAAATCAGTCGGAAAATATTGAACTAAATTGCATTACACAGATAAGAAATACAACAGTGGAACCAATAACTTAGTCGAGCATATATTAAAATTTGAAAGAAAGATTACCACCGAGTTCCAACGTCGCGTTCTTCCTTCAGCAAGGCTTCCAGCGGAGCATGTCTCACGAAGCTTGTCGGGAATTTGGACAAGGCTCTCTCTCTTACGGGGTTCTCCTTAGCTTTGCTTTCAATAGTCACTCAGCTATATTTTTCTTCCCAAATGTTCAGCTAGGTTGCAAATAGAGAGGGTAGGCTTTTATAGAGGGAGAAGGAGAGGTTAGGATCCCTATAATCATGGGGGAGATTCCTATCTCTTAGGAAGGTTCCATGAGAGGTGGAAAACCACTTCCTAAACAAGGAGATCCGGAGCCAAACAACCCAACCTCTTTTTGATGATTCATTCTGAAGTTGTTAGAATCAAACTTCCGCCTCCAATTTGTTAAAAAACACTCCAAAACAGGTTGGCATGGGTGCAACACAGGGACAGAGCGCCAGCTGGCGCGCCCACTAGTGTATATTTTCCCCATTGGCGTAAGGGATGAACTGGCTACTCGCGCCAATTCCAAAACATGGCTTTTTGGGGATTTTCTGAGGAAATGTTCTCCTAGAGAATTCTTTCTCTTAAGCAGAAGGATGCCATCAAGGTGTTTTCAGAACATTTTACTGTTCACAGGTCATGGGAATAGTCCTCCAATGTACTGGATGAGGGATTACAGGGATGGTGACAAAATGATGTGTAACAAATGCCCCCTAAAGCATGAGGTCCAAGAGAGAGGGAGGGGTGAAATGATTTATGAAAACGCGTTCAAATGAAAATAATGCCATCAGAAGACCTGTGAGTACAAATACAACTGATATCGGTGATATATGACATGTGTTATGGGCGTAGCCATCCATAATAAAGTGCATAAACAATGACATCTGAGGTATGGACAGAACCATCCAGCAGTAGGGATCAATAGATAGACTCAGGTATGATCGCAACCATCTAATCAAAAGATTCATGTAATAAGTCATAAAAATCCACAAAGAAGCCTCAGCCTGGATCTCATCAGACAAAATCCAGGGTATTGTGCTCCATCTCGACTCGAACAAAGTACAAGTTCGAGCATGCGAATATGTGAGTTGAAGTCGAACATGCAATAACATCGTCTAATTACCAGCAAATGATGAAAGCTATTAACAGACGCGAGAAAAACCACCAATAATTACAATGGCTCTCAAGGTACAAGAGGTATAATCCACGGAATGTGAACAGTGATCTGGCGTCGAACACCCGCAGAATCATCGGATCCAAGGCCAATAATGGTAACCTTGTGTCAAATGCAAAGAACCTACCATTGAGGCATGCAGGATCCAAGGTACCTAAAAGGAGTCTCTAGATCAATTTCCTGGATAATGAGTTGAAGTCGATAGGAAGTGACCTTGATCGAAGGTGGGACATAACGTTTCCCACATCATCGACACGAGACAGAGGAACATGATATTTTTGAATCAAGACCAACAGAGAATCAGAGGGAGGTTGAAAAATGCAGAGGCCAACTTCTCTTGAATATATCGGCGGCACGACACTGGATTTGGCAGTATTTGACTTCAAGGGATCTGAGGTCATGGTGACATGACAAAGAACAGATGAGCGATCAAAAGAGATTACCCAAACCCATGAAGGCAAGTAGATAACGAGATGAGATGTCCCCAACCCAACACGAATGCATACAAGTGCCATGTTCAAGAGCGACATACTGTCGATACGAGTATGATTTTGGTTCCATTTTTCCCCCACCATTTCTGGCGAGTACCCCAATTATTTTTGGAAACAAGCTTGAAGGGGATAGCATGTGCTTTCGATATAACTTTGTGCTTCAGACAAATCCAACCTAGTACATTTTACGAGCCCTAGGAAGGAGAAACTCGAGTAACGTGATTACGACGGAGTTCGATGTCATAGGTTTTTAACGAGCCTGACAAAGGAAGAACTCAACATATTTTCCTATTTAGAGAGTTTGAAAATAAGGCGCAAAAGAAAACTCCAGCAGTCCCTTTTCGTAGATAGTTCCTCAAATCTGAAAAGGTAGAAAACTGTGTCTGAGAAAACCTCCTAATCGCGATAGGCTAGGGTATTCCTTTTTCATAAATAATCTATCCCAGTCTGAAAAAGGGGTAAACGTATACTGGGTAGATATCGCTTCGCAGCCAATTTAAAAAACTCAAAACGACAAAAGACTCGACCATATTTTTAGTTTTAGAGAGTAAAAAAGAGCTGAAAGGTGACTCCAGTAATGAATTTTTTCGTGTTTTTACTGAGCCCGAAAAAGTATAAAATATAACTCGTCTCTTCATCGAAACCACGCGAAAAACCTGTTTCTGCAGAAAAAGACGTGTGTAAAACATATTCCACGAAAATAATGCGAAAATATATTGATAAACATGTTTTAAAACCTATTTTAGGACTTTGAAAAGTTATAAAAGACCAATAGTGGTAAAAAATATTTACTTTTCACTTTTACCTCTTTGCAGAGCAATAGTGACCAATTTCTGCTTCGATCTTTAGGTGACAAGCGTGATCAATCCAGTGGACCAAATTGAATTCCGTCCAGTTCAGGTAAGAGCCCACCTCCTTGTCCATCTTTTAAGTTACATTTTACTACATTTAACTGTGATTTGAGGTCCTTTATGGGAGGATTATCAAATTTTAGGGCTCCACGGTTGGCGCGGGTTTCAGGCATGGACCCGCGCCAATCTACCTTATTTTACACAGGGGTCACGCCAGTTGGCGTAGCTGTTTGCAAAATAGTCGCGCCAACGGCGCAACTCAAAATCTGGCTAAAATTCCTCAAAATTGAACCAATGAAATGTAATTTTGAATACCCGAGGAGGCTTATAATGTTCCTATTATTGATTGATGTAGGTATTCAGTGAAAAAGATGGTTATCAAATGGAAAGAGAGAGAACATAGTGAAGAAGATGAACTGGCAATGGGAAATGAGCAATGTATGAATGCTCTTAGAAATTGCGGGCTAAAAAAGCTCTTTCTGACACCATGTCTCAGGGCTCAGCCCAAATTTCTGCAGTATCTCATCAGTATTTGGGATGAGGATGAGGAGAAATTAAAACTTCGAGACCAAGAACTTGAGCTCGAAGTATCAGATGTATACTTCATCACTGGACTGTCACGCAGGGGTCTAGTCCCTATTCTAACTGGTACCAGGCCTTCAAGAGAAAGTATGACAATGGTCATGAACAGGGTATCCCTAGGGGCACGCAAAGGAACAGGGAACGGGAAAGTGGAAATTCAGATCATCCCTGATCTAACACTGAGAGTAGTGCTACACAGCATTACGCGAGCTGCGAGGTCGCAGGCACCACATGAGGCCACAAAGACTTAGTTACTTCTTGCTTCAGAGTGTATGAACCCGATTATATTTGCCTGGGCCGAGGCTGTGACCATGAACATCAAACGACAGCTCACAAAATGCAAGAAGACCAAACTGAAATACTTTGGGTATGGGTCAATTACGGTTTCATTCTTCCTGGAACAACTACCTATTTTTTAGCACCACGAGGCTATAGTCCCGGATCCACCACTGGGAGAGCCACAGATGGCTCGAAGGGCGGCACTGATGCCCAAGGTAGGGGGCAGCCATCAGATGTCCTGGAGGCCTGATTTATTTGACTGGCTTCGACGACAATTGATCATCATGGAGGATTGGCCCTACGCTGGCACCGATTTTACTGGAGACCCAGACCTCCCACTCCCAGAAGGGGGGGACTGGGACGAAGAAATTGGTAAGACTCATTTTTTATTTTTATGAGTTTTATGGTTTTTTAGTATATATGCATGTTCTGAAAGTTAATCTGATATGGATGCAGATGTTGGTCCAGAGCATCCTGCAGGCATGTCTCCCATAGCGAGGTGGACCCCTCTCGACTTTGACCCTTAGGGCAAGGGCATCGACGAGGAGCTAGTACAAAACTTGGAGGGAATCACTCGTGGGGTCCCTGATTATGCGTGCTTTGATGACGTAGCCCGGGCCTATTGGAGGCACACTGTGGGAGTGCCCAGCCGTATCCACCACTTGCTGAGGTGGTTGGTACAGGCGGTGACATGCTATCATGAGCACCACGCCGACTAGGCATTAGGCTTTACTTCTGCATGTTTTTGAGAGACATGTTGTCTCGTGATGTAACTGAAACAGACATATATTATTTTTTGTGGGTTTATGAGGCACACGACTTGTAAACAAATGATATATATATATATATATATATATATATATATACATATATTTTCTACATGGGTGAATGTACATGTGATGATGTTTTTTATAAATTGTGCAAATGTCTATCCAACACCATATTAGCTATTACATCTGTTAAAGTATTCATTCGTCTTGGTATATGTTGATATGTAATGAAATCAAAATGTCGTTCAAGTAAACGAATACGCAAATACAATCTCAAAATGCATGGGTTTCAAACCGAATAATGACCATTCAGTTGAAGAACAACAAGTTGTGAATCCAACTTAACAAGAAATGTGTGTATGACAAGGCTGACTGCCTCAGTCAATAGTTCCAAAACCGCACTATATTCAGTGACATTTTTTGTAGCTGGTCCCAGAAAAATACCTTGTAAGTTAATCAACTCTCCATCAGGATCATAAATTACCCAGGCTGCTGAAGACAAGTTCCTGGTACTGCGGGAAGCACCATTCGCGAAATCCACATAAGGAGAAATAGACATCTGCATAGCAAACAAGACCCAATAAGCAGAAAACTCTCACAAAGGGTATAAAAACCAAAAGATTTCGTTTTTATGCAAGCTTGAAAACAAAAGTAAACTATGCTTTGAGATTGGTTTCATGTTGACACAAGCTTGAAACAAAAGTAAACTATACTTGAAAAACATGCATGCCCCCCAGCATAGTGACTCAATTCGAGGTGTGCATGCCCCCCAAGCTTCAGTCCATAGAAAATGGAGTGAACACTAGTACATTTGGTGGAAATTCCGACACTTTAGTTCTGACACTTTTGACCAAATGTCGGAAATTTCCCCAAATTTTATCAAATTTTCAAATCCCACCCAAAACTCTCGCTATACCAACGTTTAGAGACAAGTGTCGGTATTGCAACACTTATAGGTAAGTTTCGGTCTTCCGACATTTGTAGAAAAGCATCGTAATTGCGACGGATTGCAGAAATATGTCTGTATTGCGACACTTAGACAAAGCGTTGCTATTGCGACGTTTGGAGGAAAGCGTCGCTATTACGATGGTTCGGGGCAAGGTGTCACTATTGCGACGTTACAGAGACAAAGTGTCACTATTGCGACGTTTGGAGGAAAGCGTCGCTATTGCGACGGTTGGGGAAAAGTGTCGCAATTGCGACGTTTAGGATGCAAGTGTTGTTAGTGTTTAGGAACAATATTAGGGTTTAGGGTTTGGGAGTTATATTTTAGGATTTAGAAACAATGTGACGGGTCATGTGTTCCATTTTATGGTTTAGGAACAATGTTTCGAGTCATGTGAACAATGTTTAAGAACAATTTGTCGGCACGTTCGGGTGGCCCATTTTCTGTTTGCTCCCTTGTGGCATCGTTCGGTCGGGCGCGCCGTGTCGCGCTGTGTGAGGTCGCTTGACCGAGCACGTTCGGTTCGAGCCGTTTTGTTCGAGGGCGCCCATATTATTTTTTCTAAGTTGTGACTGCCCGAGTGCTGTGTGCACATTCAGGCAGCCCATTTTCCATTTTCTCCCTTGTGGCATCGTTTGGTCGGGCGCGCCGTGTAGCGCCATGTGAGGTCACCCGACTGGGCACGTTCAGGTCGGGCCATTTTTTTCGAGGGTGCTCGTATTAGTTTTGCTAAGCTGTGACCACCCGGGTGGCTTGTGCACATTCGAGCGGCCCATTTTTCATTTTCCCCCTTACGGCATCGTTCGGTCGGGCACGCCGTGTCGCGCCGTGCGAGGTCGCCCGACCGGGCGGATTTGGTTCGGGCAGTTTCATTCAAGGGCGACTGTATCAGTTTTGCTAAGTTATGACTGCTTGGGTGCCTTATGCACATTTGGGCGGCCCATTTTTTTTTTTTCCCTTGTGGCATATTCGTTCTATCAGGCGCATCATGTCGCGCTGTGTGAGGTCACCTGATCGGGCATGTTCGGGTCAGGTCATTTCATTCGAGGGTGCCCGTATCAGTTTTGCTAAGTTGTGACCACCCAGGTGCCTTGTGCACGTTCGGGCAGCCCATTTTCCATTTTCTCCCTTGTGGCATCGTTCGTTCAGGCGCGCGGTGTCGCGCCATGTGAGGTCACCCGATTGGGCGCGTTCAGTTCAAGCCATTTCGTCCGAGGGCGCCCATATCAATTTTTCTAGGTTGTGACTACCAGGGTGCCTTGTACATGTTTAGGCAGCCTGTTTTCTATTTTCTCCCCTGTGGCATTTTTTGGTTAGGCGCGTCATGTCGCGTCGTGCGAGGTCACCCGACCGGGCGCGTTCGGGTCAGGCCGTTTCATTAAAGAGCGCCTGTATTAGTTTTTCTAGGTTGTGATCGACCGAGTGTCATGTGCAGGTTCAGGCGGTCCATTTTCCATTTGCTCCCTTGTGGCATCGTTCAGTCGGGCACGCCGTGTCACGCCATGTGAGGTCGCCTGACCAGGCGAGTTCGGGTCAGGCCATTTCGTTCAAGGGTGCCCGTATCAGTTTTGCTAAGTTGTGACTGCCCGAATGCCTTGTGCATGTTTGGGGGACCCGTTTGCCATTTTCTCCCTTGTGGCATCATTCAGTCAGGTGCACCGTGTCACGTTGTGCGAGGTCACCCGACCGGGCGCATTCAGTTCAGGTCGTTTCGTTCGAGGGCGCCCGTATCAGTTTTGCTAAGTTGTGACTGCTTGGGTGCCTTGTGCACATTCGAGTGGCCCGTTTGCTGTTTTCTCCCTTGTGGCATATTCCTTCGGTCGGGCACATCGTGTCATGCCATGTGAGGTCACTCGACCAAGGGTGTTCGGGTCGGGCCGTTTCGTTCGAGGGCCCCCGTATCAGTTTTTCTAAATTATGATCGCTCGGGTGCCTTGTGCACGTTCAGGAAGCCCGTTTTCCATTTTCTCCCTTGTGGCATCATTCGGTCAGGCGCGCAGTGTCACGCCGTGTGAGGTTGCCCAACCAGGCACGTTAGGTTCAGGCTGTTTCGTTCGAGGGCGCTTGTATCAATTTTTCTAGGTTGTGACCTCCAAGGTGTCTTGTGCACGTTCGGGCAGCCCATTTCCTGTTTGTTCCCTTTTGGCATCGTTCGGTCGGGCGCGTCATGTCGCGCCATGCGAGGTCGCCCGACCGAGCACGTTCGAGTCGGGCCATTTCATTCGAGGTTGCCTGTATCATTTTTGCTAAGTTGTGACCGCCTGAGTCCCTTGTTCACATTCGGGTAGCCCGTTTTCCGTTTTCTCCCTTGTGGCATCGTTCAGTCGGGTGCGCCGTGTCGCGCCATGTGAGGTCACCCGATCGGGTGCATTCGGCTCGTGTCATTTCGTTCGAGGGTGCCCGTATCAGTTTTTCTAAGTTGTGACCACCTGAGTGCCTTGTGCACATTCGGGCAACCCGTTTTCCATTTGCTCCCTTGTGGCATCGTTCGTTCAGGCGCGTCGTGTCACGTCGTGCGAGGTCACCCGACCAGGCGCGTTTGGTTTGGGCCATTTCGTTCGAGGGCACCCGTATTAGTTTTGCTAAATTGTGACCACCCGAGTGCCTTGTGCACATTCAGGTGGCCTGTTTTCTTTTTTCTCCCTTGTGGAATATTCGTTCGGTCGGGCGCATCGTGTCGTGCTGTGTGAGGTTGCCCGACCAAGCGCATTTTGGTCGGGCCATTTCGTTCGAGGGTGCCCGTATCAGTTTTGCTAAGTTGTGACCACCAGGGTGCCTTGTGCACATTTGGGCGGCCCGTTTTCCGTTTTCTCCCTTGTGGCATCGTTCGGTCAGGTGTGCGGTGTCGTGCCATGTGAGGTCGTCCTACTAGGCGCGTTCTGTTCAGGTCGTTTCATTCGAGGGCATCTGTATCAGTTTTTCTAGGTTGTGACTACCAGGGTGCCTTGTGCATGTTTGAGCGGCCCGTTTGTTGTTTTCTCCCTTGTGGCATCGTTCGATTGGGTGTGTCATGTCGCGTCGTGCGAGGTCGCCCGTCTGGGCGCGTTTGGGTCGAGTCATTTTGTTCGAGGGCGCCTGTATCAGTTTTGCTAAGTTGTGACCGCCCGAGTCCCTTGTGCACATTCGGGTGGCCCATTTTCCATTTTCTCCCTTGTGGCATCGTTCGGTCAAGCGCACCCTGTCGCGCCATTTGAGGTTGCTCGATCAAGCACGTTTGGTTTGGGCCATTTCATTTGAGGGTGCCCGTATCAGTTTTGCTAGGTTGTGACTGCCAGGGTGCCTTGTGCACATTCAGGCGGCCCGTTTAGTGTTTTCTCCCTTGTGGCATCATTCGGTCGGGCACATCCTGTCGCATCGTGCGAGGTCGCCCGACCAGGCGTATTCGGGTTGGACCGTTTCATTCAAGGGCACCTGTATCAGTTTTGCTAAGTTGTGACTACCCGTGTGCTATGTGCATGTTCAGGCAGCCCATTTTTCATTTGCTCCCTTGTGGCATCGTTCAGTCAGGGGCGCCGTGTCGTGCCATGTGATGTCGCCTGACCAGGCGCGTTCGAGTCGGGTCATTTTGTTCGAGGGCGGTCGTATCAGTTTTGCTAAGTTGAGAACGCCTGAGAGCCTTGTGCACGTTCGGGTGGCCCATTTTCCATTTTATCCCTTTTGGCATCGTTCGGTTAGGCGTGTCGTGTCGTGCCGTGCAACGTCGCCCGACCGGGCGCGTTCGTTTCAGGTCGTTTCGTTCAAGGGTGCCCATATCAATTTTGCTAAGTTGTGATCACCCAGGTGCCTTGTGCACATTCGGGCAACCCGTTTTCTTTTTACTCCCTTGTGGCATATTATTTCGGTCGGGCGCGTCATGTCGCGCCATGTGAGGTCGGCCGACCGGGCGCGTTCGGGTCAGGCCATTTCGTTCAAGGGTGCTCATATTAGTTTTGCTAAGTTGTGACCGCCCGGGTGCATTGTGCACATTCGGGCGGCCCATTTTCCATTTGCTTCCTTGTGGAATCATTCGGTCGGGCGCACGGTGACATGCCATGTGAGGTCGCCCGACTGGGCGTGTTCGGTTCGGGCCGTTTTGTTTGAGGGAACCCATATCAATTTTTCTAGGTTGTGACCACCAGGGTGCCTTGTGCACGTTCGGGCGACCCGTTTGCAGTTTTCTCCCTTGTGGCATCGTTCGGTCGGGCGCGTCGTGTTGCGCCAGGCCCCTAACCCCTAAGCCCCTAATCCCTAATCCCTTAACCACTAAATCATTATTCACCTAACCCCTAACTGCGCCTAAATCCCCTAACCCCTAAGCCCCCAATCCCTAATCCCTTAACCCATTTAATCCCTAATCCCTAAACCCCTAACCCATTTAACCCCCTAAACCCTAAACCTATAACCCCTTAACCCCTAACCCATTAAACCCTAATTCCCAACCCCTAACCGATTTAACCCCCTAAACCATAAACCTATAACCCCTTAACACGTTTGGTTCAGGTTGTTTCGGTTAAGTGCGCCCACCCTAACACATTCAGGTCGAGCCCCCTAAGCCCCCAATCCCTAATCCATTAACTACTAACTCATTATTTAACCCCTAACCCCTAAATGAACCTAAATCCCGTAACCCCTAACCCTCAATCCCCTAAGCCCTCCAAATTTGAATTAGCTTTGAAGAAGTAATTGTTTTCTTACTTCTGTCTAATTCACTATATACTAAGATAACTCATAGCCATATAACATAGGCCCTATTCACTTATGAAGGTTCCCCAAACTCTGCCCCCAATTTGGTTGATCTTGCACAGCTTGAAAATTTTGATTTTTCATTGATGATTGATTTTCCTCTCAGCCCTTGATCTGCTAGGGGACGGTTACCTTCATATTAATGGTGGTGTATTCGTACTCCTTCTGAATAACCAATAAAGGGTCAAGGAAATTGACCAATATCTTGTCAAGTTTTATCTTATCCATCTCTAGGGCAAGCTGCTTTTTGGCTAACTCCACTGCTTTTGATCTCAATTTTTCCAATTTCTTCCTTCTCTCATATGATACTTGAGCCTTTACCTTTCTCTTCCCTTCTAATTCCCTAATAGTGTCATAGTGATGCTAGCCAACTTCTTTGGAAATCCTTCCTAGCAGACAATACTTATGACCTGGCACCTAAATCCCCTAACCACTAACCCCCAATCCCTAAACCCTTAACCACTAAATCATTATGATATCCCTAACCCCAATCCCTAATCCCTTAACCACTACTAAATCATTACTCCCCTAACCCCTAAATGTACCTAGATCCCCTAACGCTTAAGCCCCCAATCCCTAACCCCTTAACCTACACTAACTCATTATTCTAGTCCTAACCCCTAACCGCTAAACCCCAAACCTCTAACCCCTAATCTCCTATTCATCGAACCCCTAAGTCCCTAAAAACTGTGCCATGAAAACCCTCCAAAAAATTCTTAAATTATGGGAATTCCTATTCAATGTGCGTGAAGCTAGTCATGGAATGTGACAAGTCATCCAAGATACATCCAAATATTTAATTTGTGCCTTTGGGAATGTGAAATAGCGGGTAAGATACAATCACTGGTGAGAAAATCATTGGTTCGAAACTATGTGGGAAAAATTCCATTCAAGCTAAGGGATGGTGTGGCCTAGGTTGGATGCGATCCCTAGGTGATTTTGACGGCTTAAAAGCCCTCGGTTCATGGCGACTCAAATCACATGTTAGGCATGCAGCTCATCTCAAAACTCACATTACCTAACAAAATAAAAGTAATGGATTAATGCACAACTTATTTATTTCCTGGGCATATGTCTAGGTATGTTGACATAATTTATTTACTTATTCATTAGGAATAACATATAATGGTTCAATATATGGAACATTAGAATTTTAAATATGAATATTTGTATTTTCAAAATTTTGCATATAAGGATTAGAATATGCACTAAAAAATTTGTGTGACATATCATTATTTATATTATTATTATCATTCATACAATACAACCCTCTCGCTCATTATGTATGTTATTATCATTCATATATTATTATTATTAGATTTTATACCTATTCAATTTTTTTTCCCCACTGTGTGCTTGTTCGACCTCTATGCCTTCTTTCCCATCATTCCATTCTTCCCTATGATGCTTGTTTTTTTCCAAATTCTTGCAGAAGCATGGACGCTCTGAAACCCTAAAGCGGCCACGGTCCATTAACAACTTGAAAGCCATAGTAGCTAGTGGAGATATTTCGAGTTTTTCCAATGTTTAGAAATATGTGCGGTATCTTAAGAGAAATCGATCGTGGAAGAATGCTCTCTTATTCTAGAAAAATCATATTGGTATTTCCCTTGTTTTACCCCATTCAAATTCGCTATTTTCTTCTACGTTATCTTGGTTATGAGATATAGATGGTTGTAGGTCTAAATTATGCACTCTATCATTTGTGGGTCTATTCAAATTATAGGGATATGGATTCTTCTCCCTTGAACTAACCCAATAAACTCTGAGGTTGTAGGCGAATTGAGGGCGAATTGTAGAATATAACGAGGAACAGAACACAAAAAAAGGGTTTTAAACTATTGTGGCACTTCAATGGCCACTGCAGTAACAGGACAATGTGGTTCAACCCTAATAAGCACCAGAGGATCTGCTTTAAATCTATTTTTGGTAGTTGGAAACATTGAGATAGCAGATCTTCGAAGAAAGGCCATTTTCTTTAAAAACATATTAAAAATCATAACAATAAATGAAAAATGGCGAATTGCAAGGCCCTAAATCCCTAAATTTTTCCTATAAATATCCCTTCCCCCATCCTAAAACATAAGAATTTAACTTTCTCATAGGGGTTTGCATTTCAGAATTTATAAGCGCAATTTGGAGAAATATACATTCAGAAATCTGAATTTTCTATGTTTCTCGTTCATGTTTTTTATAGATTATTTCCTCGTATCTGGGTTCTGACATTTTAAAATTCCACAAATTTGTAAGCATTACCATGCATGATGCAACTCATCATTAAATCTAGATATTGTGTCAAGTTCTTCTGTAAGCATTTTACCGATCCATGGGTTTACATTGGAACAAACTTGGCTTGTGGCAAAGCTAGATCTCACTGTTTCGGTTATTTTTGAGTTATACGACATGACAAAATCTTGAGAGTTTTTTTTTCCTCCTCTTGTTTTTCACTTTGTCGATGATAGGTAGAGCTATACTGGATTTTTTTTTCTAGTTTGGCATAAAGTTCTCCAAAAATTATTAAGGAAATTAGTATCCCTCTCATTAGTAATAATTTCGCAGACCATGCAACATTTTCTTTGAAAAATAGCACACCTATTTTGTTTCAGCACTAGTCTTTTTACATGAAACAAAATGGGTTGTTGGAGATGGTTTTCTTTCTGCTTTGAAGAACTATATGCTATGCACATTTTCAATGCACATATGAGCCTAGTTAGTTCGAAGAATAAGATAAGCACCAATGTATTAAATAGGAAAAAATCAGAGTAATAAATAGATGGGTTGTTGGTGAGCATGTGATACACATGCATAAGTGGTCAAAAGGAGGTAAATAGGTTGATGAAACTCCACTTTGTTTTCCAAGTCTTGTCCTTGGTTTCATTTATTACTCCCTTATGGATACTCCTTCATGGCTACAATGGAGGCACTTGAGCGATTGTAATCATCAAGACTTGGTGGTTGACCTTCAGGGGCCTTGATGAGGTTGGGGCACTTCTCTGAGCAACACTGCTCCTTACAAATGAAGGATTGTGAAGAAAAGTTACCCAAACAAGAGTAATATATACATAAGAAATATGTTAAATTATTTAAATCGATATAGTGGAAGGTGTAGAAAAAAAAATTTCTTATGATTTCTGCATTAAATGGATGTTGAAAAAATTAATCAGAAATGTTTTTGATAAGGCGAATCTTCATTTTTATGCTGGCCATTAATTTCCACTCATAATAATGAGTTTTTATCAGTATAGACTATGGATCCAGCAACAAATATAATGACTCAAGCATTGGCTTTAAATGGCCTTCAAACAACAAAGTCACCAAAATAGGACATTAATAAACCATTGAAAATCTGAGGCTTCTCACCTGGTTAACAACTCTAAGGTACCAAGAGATACGTTAAGAAATATTTCTATGTGTTTCTTCTCTTAAAGAGAAAAACATATTCACTACTGGTTCCACCTATTGAAGATCCAGGATCTGTGTTTCTGCAGATCCAGGTTGTTGGCATGGGGATCAGACCCAGGATTCAAGCTCCCTAGCCAACAAAACCCCATAAGCATTGACACTTTCAATCTCCAGAGGTTGGAGAAGGTCTCACCCGAGACACTTATAGGAATTGCAGAACCATCTGATTATGATTCTGTGCAAAGGATGAAGCACTCTAGATTCTAGAATGTCAAAAATAAAACCATTATCTTTCTATATCCCGAGCAATTCCAGCACAAGGTCCAATTCCATAATGATGTCAACCCAAGGTCCATTTGGTACTAGCAAAAGCTATATACTCTTATATTCTTAAAACTTCCTTTGGTAAATTGGCAAGTTGGACAAGATGGCACTTTCATATCCACATCCCTATGCATGTGATCTAAGCACCCATATGTAAGCTTATAGGACAACTGAGGATTCAAGATGGTATATATGAATTACTATGAAAGTCGTAGTCAAACCGTCTAATGTAGTTAGCAAACTAGTACATCCCAACGGACAAGAAACTGACAATATTAAATAAACAATATCGACAGATATCTCAAATAGTGCTCAATTGATATTGCAATATCAATTACAAATTTACAATACAATGTAGTTTCAGAGTGTTTTACTAAATTTAGAGAATATTGGGCCACAGACTACGATCATAACTCTATGACTTATAAGACTAGAGATACCTTATGCAGAAAGGCATATGAAGGGTGTTCTGGAAAATTTAGTATGAACTTGTGAGACTATGAGAGTGGAGATGCTTGACAATCGATGTCAAGTCACTATAAGTTTAGTCTTGCTGATTTCCAATGCTTGAGAATGCAAGAGAGAGAGCCTGGGCATAAGGGATTCAAATGACGATGCAATAATTCCAATACAATAAACACATACAATATTTATAGGTGAAGAATTTCTAACCATCAGTTGGAGCCATTGGCACTTCAATTGCATAACAGCTGGAAGTTGCAATAGTTCATCATCTATTTTTTTTACTTACTGATTACTATGATGGCCATCTTTCATTTTGCCACAATGGATTTTCTTGATATTCTATGTCAGTGTTGTTTGTATGTTTTCGATGCTATTGTTGTTTGTTTATTGCAATGGTGCTTCTCTTTGCTCTATCCATTATGCGATTGTAAGAATACTATAAAGGGTTTATTCTTTTAGTCCCAAGGCTAGCAAACAGGATCATTAGCTCCTTAATAGATGTTATATTTAGAGGGGACGGTGCTGGTGTTTCCCAATTCCCACTGAATGTACTTAATTTTAAAGCTATAACAGGGGTGCATTTTATTTCTAATTGGGTGTGGAAATAAATATACCTGTAGCCGACGTTTCATTTTAAAAAAAAAAATTGTAATCAAGAATAAAAAGCTCCAACATGTTGTCATGTATGGCTTTCAAACAGATAATGTATCAAGAATTATGATGCTTGAATATTTATTACTATATTTTACACTACAATCCTTGAATCAACACTTGTCACAAGCTTAGAATTTGTGGTTGTTGAGGGAGAGTTTGGTGATGCCTCAAATTGAAAGACTTCAATACATATTTCTGAGCTCAAAATAGGTCCTGCAAGCCCTACTTGAAAACATTCTTTAAGTGATATATCCACTCCCAATTGAAAGTTGTGTATGAGGATTATTATGGCTTGCAGGAGTAACATCAAGCTTGGTAAAAGATCTAAAAAAGAAGACAATCATTCTGATGGACAATTCCAATAGATTTAGTTTTTGAACTAGCCATTGGTGTTGCACTGGGAATTTCCATGCCATGACACAATTTTATGCCTAGCACCATGATCCAACACAATTTATATTGATATATTAGGTATGTTAAGAGTTTAGGAGCCATCATTTTCTCATCTCCATTCTTCTTAGTGCTCATATTATATCTATTGAAATGCTGAGTCATTTGGCCCTTACTTTTGCAGAGTACAAGCACAAGAAGAACCAGTCTAAATTGAATTGAATTCTCAACCACATTATTGTTATTGTTAGCCTTTCTCAACGGTTTTTGGTGAATGATATTAATCGCTGTGAGTGTTTCGTTGATGGATCCCATAACTAATATTATACTATAAGTAGTTTCAAAATAAAATAAATATACCTATTTAATTTATATCACATAACTAGACTAGCTATTGGTCGAGTATCTGAAATTTCAGGACTAGGTGAAAGCTGAGAGAAATCATGAAATGTTTTTTGAAAATTCTTTTCAGCCCAAGTACTCCGTGGCCTAAATACTAGCTATTTCCTAATTTCCAGTCAGGTTGTCAAGGCTGAGATGTGAGTAAACTAGTTTATGGTCAAAAGGTATTAACTATATCATAACCAAAGTAGTTCTTTACAGAGAGGCTAACCCCGAAGTCATTGGTGAACCAAATTTGGGATTACCCCTTGCGCACATGGTGGGGCATGAGTTTTTAAAAAAGGGCTAAGGCTTGGGTGTAAACATAAGGCTTGAGTGTAGAAACTCATTTTCACATACATATTTGTGTGGAGTTTCTAGAGAAACATTACAGACACTCTCAAACAATGCCAAACACCAGTGGAGGGAAAGTTCAGAGCCTTTTCTGGGCAACTGCTGCAACCCGCCGCATAGAAATAACCGACAACTTTCCCATATTCCTTCCCTTAAAATAACCCTCGCAAGCACATGAATTCATTATAAGTTTGAAGAGCATTGAATTCGTCTATTTGATTATGGAAAAAATGAAGATGTCAATCTATGCCCCATCAGTAAATCAGATCATGCGATTTCAATTGAAGAACACGACTGAAACGTCTGTGTTGTATGGTGTTTATGCTGTATTCCAACTTGCAGTGTTGGGGTCTTTGTTGAACACTTATTCTAACTCTCCCTTTCACCACAAGAGTTGTGGAAACGACATATCTTGGGTTCCACTGCATGTCTATCTCTCTGCTTTTGTGACACTATCCACCCTTCTTGCTCTCGCCTCCGCATTAATAACAGAAACCCACCTGCACTTCATACAAAGCTGGGAAACCCTCTTACAAAATGCTTCTGGTGGTCTGATAAGTACAGATGGTGAAGATATAGCAAATGGACATTCTCTATGTTGAGGTTCTTTGAGTTATACGGACTATTTTTCACCTTACAGGGTTGCTCTCTCGGTTTATGTGCTTGGCTCCTTTGTCCATCTCTTCAACACATCTAGGCTTTTATTCTGCTGAAATTATCTCTCTCTTTTGAATCTTTATTCCGCTCTCTTCTCCTGCAAAGTAACATAGATTGGTAACAGATGTATGAATTTTTAATCTACAGATGTATGTAGTAGATGGGAGATATTTATTTTACTGACATTTCATTTTTTTTTAAACATTTGTAATCTGTCGTCGGAAGACTGATGCTTTGAAGCATCGGTATTGCGACACTTTATGGCGGAATTTTTTTTTTAAATGTTTATCAAAGTGTCAGAAGACCGACGTTTTATACGTCAGTATTGCGGCAGTTTTTAGCGTCGGTATTGCGACAAATTATGGCGGATTTTTTTTTTTATTTTCACCACAGCGTTGGTATTGTGACACTTCTGAACAACATCGGTATTACGACACTTCTGCAGAGCGTCAGTATTACGACACTTCGGCAAAGAGTCGGTATTGCGACACTTCACAAGCGTCGATATTGTGACACATCAAAAGCGTTGGTATTGTGACACTTTGCAAGCGTCGGTATTGCGACACTTCATAAGAGTCGGTATTGCGACACTTTGCAAGCTTCGGTATTACGACACTTTGCAAAACATCGGAGAAAGTGTCGTTCTTCCGACACTTTATTGAAGTGTCAGAATTGCGACGTAATGGCTAACCACATTTTGTATGGCCTCAAACTGTCGCTCTTGTGACGACTATGTGTTAGAATAGCGATGAAGTGGCCGTCAGAAATTGGGCCAAATTTAATAGTGGAAGGTTCAAAAATGAGATCAAGAGAAAGACTCAACTGGGATTTTACGAGATCTTATAAAGACTTGAATTGGACGGGAACGTGTTTCTTTATTTTAACAAGGTTGACACATTAAAAGAACTATCCTCAATGAGCTAATTCATTTTTTATCGAGGTTGACATAGAAGATGAACTATCCTCAGAACACCTTGTTTCATTGTTTAAGGAGCTTGACACAAGCCAAGGAACTCTACTCCGACAACCTTGTTTTAGTTTTTAAGGAGCTTGACACAAGATAATGAACCTTGCTCCGAAGAGCTTGTTTCATTTTTTAAGGAGCTTGAAACAAGAAAATGAACCGTGCTCTAAAGAGCTTGTTTCATTTTTTAAGGAGCTTGACACAAGAAAACGAACTATGCTCTGACCAGCTTGTTTCATTTTTTTAAGGAGATTGACACAAGAAAACAAACCATGCTCTGACCAGCTTATCATGATGAATAAGAATTCATGGCTTCCAAGAGTTCCACACCAGATGGGAGAACAACATCTTGGAAATCAGGACCCAATGCCTCCAGCATACTACGCACAATGGCAGTATCATTGATTGCAGGCACAGGGTAGGTAGCCACATAATTAACCTGCGATGAGGAGTATACAACCGACAGATAAAAACTTGGAGGGGACAATGGTGGATCAGATTTCATGCCAGGACCAAAGAATGAAAGCTAATCAATGGTCACGATTCAACCTCTGTGCGGAAAGTAAATCACACGAAAGAGGGAAGAGACAACTGCCCCCATGATATAAGTATAGTCATGCCCCAAGAGTAAATTGAAATCTAAGGGGCCTCGAACAACCATCATGTCTATATGGACAGTTTTCCCTCCAAATGTAACTGGCAACTTCGAAGTATCCCTAACAGTTGACTGGTTCCTTCGTTAAAAGCCAACAGATTCTGAGTAACAGGCATAAGCGGTGGAGAACCAAAAGCTTGCCAAGTATTTGAAGACAAAATACTAATAAGCGCGCCTTCATCTGTAACAGTGCTGGGTATGACTAGATCAAATTTTTGTATCCTTATCTCAAAAGGCACATAAGATGGAAGGCGGTATCCGGAAAATCGACACCAATCAAAGGAAGCAACCAAACTACTTGGGGAGGATACCATCGAACTGAGATGGTGGTCGCCCAGTGTTACCAAAGCAAGAGGGGCATCCTCTGAGATTTCCATCATGGGATTAGGAGGAGCATTTTCTTGGACTACAGGGACGGAAGAATCTTTCTCCAAGTCCGAAGGATCTGAAGAAACAAGAAGAACATGGGGGGAATGAGACCGAATCTCAACGGAAAATATCTGATGCACCACAGATGGGGTCAGATCGACTGATTCCTTGGCCAATGGTTGGTTAGGAACATATTCCTGAACTTGAATTTCTGGGGGAGCAGGATCGAGCAAGGATGACGCTTGACCGATCGTGGAGTTTTCCAACACTCTCTTGGCTTCATCCATATATGGAAAAAGGTGAATGGGATGATGCCCTTCTCACAACTTACAGTGATTGGTAAGATTGCCCTATTTTTTATGAGCCTTATCAGAGCTAGTCAAATATGTGCCACTAATATAACTTCCATAAGCCAAAGGCAATGGCAGGCGGTCGTCGGACCATGCTCCAAGTACCTTGGGAATACCAAGGCAGTCTCGAAGCAAATGGTTACCTTTGTAGAGCATGCAATGGAATT
Source organism: Pinus albicaulis (assembly GCA_034641835.2). NCBI lineage: Eukaryota > Viridiplantae > Streptophyta > Pinopsida > Pinales > Pinaceae > Pinus > Pinus albicaulis. The sequence continues at coordinate 1,153,798,292 of CM076578.1, forward strand.
TGACTTTCCATGGAGGCGTGGATGGTTCTGCAATGGACGGTTTCTTAAGTGCGGTAGCTATAGCCTTAGCCTCTCGCTTATCTGACTTCTTCTTCTTTGTCTTCTTCTTCTTTTTCTTAGCCACCTGGTTACTAGAATCCAGACTTTCACCAGGTGAAGTAGAAGAGGAGGACGACAAAATAGGCGAAGAAGAGGAGAGGTCGACTTTAGAAGCAACATGATGTTGTTCAGGTGGAGGAGATGGCTATACGGTGGACGAAACACTTGAGACCACCGAGGTCGAAAATAACCATACAGGCAATCCAATAGTTAATTTATGCAGGGAAAATGTTGCCATATAAGGAGCATCAACATTTCCAAAAGTAGGAAAAGGACCAGGATTCCCTTCGGAAGGGATTCCTTGGTTAGTGAACTCCGGAATCATTTCCATCAGAAAAAACTCAAAACAAAACCCTAAGGAAACTAACTTTAACCAGGAATATTTCATGGGAAGTTAATTTTTAAAACATTGAAACAAAACTCTATCGTTTAATATTTTAAGAGTTGAGAAACAGGAAAAGGGTGACTCTATCACTTTCAGGTTGAAACGAGCATGAAAGGACAAGTGCTCGATGATATTTTCAAATTTATGGAGTCGGTAAAGATAAAAAATGACTGCTCAGGTAGTCTATGTAGAAGGGTGTACCAGGTTCCCGTGAACTGCCATATACACCTTGGTTATAAAATGAAAGAGAAATCAACCAAGGACTTGATGTATGTGCAGGTAGTCTCCCTGAATGCTGTGTTCAGTGTATCATGGTTACAAGGTGACAGACTCAGCTTCCTACGGGTAAAAGTATTGCAACCTAGAGGGGTCTCCCTTTATATACTTGACGGTACAGGGAGCACAAGTCTGTACTAGCGTTGTCTAAAGCCAGATGCCGAGCAACAGCTACTAGGCTTAAAGACGCCAGAACACCTCTCTAAATTAGACCACTAAATATTGTGTTAAGTTCCAATGTTGCCTTAGGTTAATTCAGTAAATTTTAAAGTTGATATTCAATTTATGTTTCAATTCCAAGGTCCTACCGAATGCTGAATCTCACAAATCCCTGAATGCAAGCTACATGCCATAAGACACCATTTCGTTCAATGAAGAGCTATCTATGAGAGAGTTAGATATATCAATAGATAGCTATGATAAATCATGCGAATACATCCACTACAATGCCTGATGCAATCTAATGAAACTGAAAAACTCTTCCCTAGAAATGCAAAAGATCTTCCAATTTTCACTATGCCAATCAAGAATGGAAAAGATTTTTTTTTGTATTTTTCAATATATCAGAGAAATTGCACTAAATGATATGAACAATAAATCGAAACACTGATTTTGAGAATGGTGAAGCGAGAGATGAAACAAAACAATTTCACTCAATTCAAAACAAGCACAACAAGACTCAAATCAATGACAAAATCCCTCAAATCAAAGAGAAGATCTCAAAAGGGACCCAAACAAGCCGTGTAATCTAGGCTTCGAGTGACAAGAGAAAAATTGAACGAAAGAGAGTACAATCACTCAAATGGATCAAATAAGCTGGATGCAAAGAAGTAAAAACAAAGTTGACTGGGAAACCAAAGACCCGAAACTCCCATGGGAGGCTCAGCAGGCTGAAGCACCTAGAAGACCTAGGGTTGAAATGCAAAACTGACATAAAAGGGAAAAAAACCGAAGGACAAGGGCTGATCTCAGTCAAAAATGACTCTAAAGCACTCAACAAGTTAGAAAAAACAACCTAGGATCAAAATTCAGGTTCAAAAACTCCAAAACCAAGCAAACCCAAAAACCTAATATGGTTGACGTGCCTGTTTGGCCTTAATCAGCACCAAAAAGGGAATGGCGCGAGCTATAAACTAGAAAATCATGCCAGTTGGTGCTACTATCAGCTGAATAACTGCGCCAAGAGGGTTTTACTCAGAAAAATGGAAAAAATGAACAAACAGAGAGAGGTTTGATCTCCAAGGGGGCTGAACAGGGGTTTCAAACCAAGCAAGATGAACCAGGAAGGAAAAATAGAAAAAAAAAAAAGCCAAAACACAACACAATGGGAGAGGGACTAACTCAAACTGATCCCCAGTGGAGTCGCCAATTTTTTGGAGAGGTAAATCCTCTCTGTAGATAGAGGCGATCCCACTAGCCCTAAGTCGGTCTAGCAACAGACAAAACACGCTACGATATCAATTCCTAGTTACAAAAGACAAAGCTATGATAGATAGCCTACCTCAAGTCCTATGCTGTTGTTGTCGAAGAAGAAGTGCTACTTCCTGTTCCTATATCAACAGATCAAAATTCTTTCGCTCGCCGTGTCCGAACACCTATACACATGCAGAGAAAAAACAACGACATACAATGTAATAATTCAATCATGTAACTATAAATCAGTCGGAAAATATTGAACTAAATTGCATTACACAGATAAGAAATACAACAGTGGAACCAATAACTTAGTCGAGCATATATTAAAATTTGAAAGAAAGATTACCACCGAGTTCCAACGTCGCGTTCTTCCTTCAGCAAGGCTTCCAGTAGAGCGTGTCTCACAAAGCTTGTTGGGAATTTGGACAAGGATCTCTCTCTTATGGGGTGCTCCTTAGCTCTACTTTCAATAGTCGCCCAGCTATAGTTTTCTTTCCAAATGTTCAGCTAGGTTGCAAATAGAGAGGGTAGGATTTTATAGAGGGAGAAGGAGAGGTTAGGATCCCTATAATAATGGGGGAGAGTCCTATCTCTTAGGAAGGTTCCATGAGAGGTGGAAAACCACTTCCCAAACAAGGAGATCCGGAGCCAAATAGCCCAACCTCTTTTTGATGATTCATTCTCAATTTGTTAGAATCAAACTTCCTCCTCCAATTTGTTAAAAAAAACTCCAAAATAGGTTGGCGCAGGTGCAACACAAGGACAGAGCGCAAGCTGGCGTGCCCACTAGTGTATATTTTCCCCATTGGCGCGAGGGATGAACTGGCTACTCGTGCCAATGCCAAAACATGGGTTTTTGCGACTTTTCTGAGGAAATGTTCTCCAGGATAATTCTTGCCCTTATGTAGAAGGATGCCATCAAGGTGTTTTCACGACATTTTACTATTCACAGGTCATGTGAATAGTCCTCCAATGTACAGGGTAAGGGATTGCAGGGATGGTGACAAATTTCTATGTAACAATAAAGAGTACAGCTATTTGTGCAATAAGGAAATCAAAAATTTGTTGGATAGGAAATTGATTAAATAATCTGACAGTCCCTGGAACTGTTATGGTTTTTATGTCAATAAAAGATCAGAACAAATCACATAAATTCCTAGATTAGTCATAAACTATAAACCTCTAAATTTTGTTCTCGTAGATAATACCTATCATATTCCTCACAAAGATGATTTGTTGGCAAATATTGAAAGTGCTAAGATCTTCTCCAAATTTGACATGAAATATGGTTTCTGGCAAGTTTCAATAAAAGAAGAAGACAAGTTCAAGACTGCATTCAGTGTCCCTGAAGGTCACTATGAATTGAATGTTATGCCCTTCGAATTAAAGCATGCTCCGTCCAAATTCCTGAAGGTCATGGACTCAATTTTTAAACCATATTTTGAATGGTTGCTTGTATATATTGATGATATTTTCATTTCGAGAATTTGCATGATAATTTTAAACATGTAAATATATTTCTTCAAGTGGTCAAAATAAATGGCTTAGTATTAAGCAAAAATAAGATAGAACTGTTTCAGACTTCTGTCAAGTTCCTTGGCCACACTATCAGAGATGGCCAAATCTCTTTGCAAAGACATGCTCTGGAATTTGCTGATAAATTTTCAAACATTATTACAGATAAAACCCAATTGCAAATATTTTTGGGTTGTCTAAATTATGTCAGTAGCTTTTATCAAGATTGTGTTAAAGACAGATCTTTTCTAAATCAAAGGTAGAAGAAAAATCCTATCCCATGGACTGAATATCATACTGCCGCAGTCAGGAAAATCAAGTCTAAGGTGAAAACTCTTCCTGTTTTATTTGTTGCAGATGATGACACCTTTAAAATCATTGAATTTGATGCCAGTAATGAAGGATGGGGAGGCATTCTCAAACAAGTAAAAGAAGACAAAGAACAGAGTGTACAATTTGCATCAGGTACATGGAGTCCAACTGAAAGAAATTACTCCACCATTGAGAAAGCGGTAAAAGTTGCCTGGAATTCTGTAGATAATTTTGAAATCCATCTTGTAAATAATTTTTTTTTGCTTAGGACAGATGCCTCTGCTCTCAAGAAGGTCTTAACAAAGGATATTAAGAAGCCAGGTGAGGCCAAGTTTTCCCAATGGCAAGCTCTTTTTGCAAATTTTGAATTTGAAGTTGAGCATATTAAAGGTACAGAAAATAGTCTTCCTGACTTATTGAGTAGAGAATATATACAACCTGTACATATCATGGTAATTGTCACAGAATGGGATCCAAACCAGCATAAAGAAATTCTCAAATCTATTCCTGATGGAAAAATTTGGCGTGAATATTATGACCAATGGAAGCCAACTTGGCAACTCAGAAATACAAAAGTTTTGGATGCCAATTTACAACCACATACAGATATCTTACACCTAGTTCCTGAAAGAAAGGTGTACCCAAAAGGAAGTAAATGGATCCATGACATGATATATTCCAGGAGTATGATGAAAGAAAATCTAGTAGAAGAAGCCCTAAGAAAATATTTCCACGACATCAGCATGATCTGGACTGAAGGAGGAGATAGGCGCTGAGTTTATCATAAATATTTTTGTATAAAAAAAACCAGAGATCCTACATGGACTAATAATTTTTCATTATTGCTAGGAAATTATCCTTCCATTATTTTTCCTGATACTATCTATATTTTTGCAGGATACATAAAAATCTGGTGGGATATTCTAAATGTAGATGGAAAGAATGAAACCCATTATACAAAAATAAAATTTGGACCCACATGGGTCATGCAGAGAAATAGGCAGAGTGAATGGCTAAAAGAATGGTGGAATGACTTTGGAGTCTATAAAACCGCCATTGATCCTCCTTATTATGAATCTTATTTTCAATTACACTATAATTGGTGTTTTGAAAACAATATTCCTGAATTTTTTCATACCCCTTGCAATACTTCCAGCGATCTCCAAAGACTTCATGACCATGAAATCCTAAATCAATATATGATCAGGCATTATGAATGGTTAGTCATGACAAATATTAAGCACCAAATTGTTTTAAATAAACCAATGATTGTCAGATGTATTTACACCAAAGCCTGGGATGAAGCATTGTATAAAAGATTCTGATTTCCTGGAATCACTACTCTTGATGATCCTTCTTAATATGGTTTTCGTGGACTCCATATAAAAGTCTCCACATTGTTTCTTGATGCCTAGTCATGGGCTTACAGTGACTGGTTTTCTCGTGGCCTTTCCAGTAAAAAGCTTCCACTATGTAAATATTCCCTTGCATTTTTCTCGTGGGCTTTCCAAAGTAAAAGTATCCATAGTGTTTTGTCATGATTGTTATTTTGGTACAAAGATTCGATCTTATCAGGAGACTCAAAGCACTTCTCCGATGAATGGTGGGGTTTGACCCCACATCTACCTGACAGATTGATGAACGTACTATGATTCCTTGAATACACATAGGACCGAATTTCAAGTGTTTGTCCCCTCTCCCTTCCTATAAAATAAGGAGAGTAAGGCTCATTTTTCATTCGGAGTTAGAGAGTCTAAGAGTCATTGTGTTTTGAGTTTAGAGAGTCTCATTTATTTCACTTCCTGCTCTACATCTGCGGGCTGATAGCCTGATCTGCTTGCATCACGAAGTAAATTTAGATTCCTATCATTAGGTTATTCTGAGAAGCCTGCATATCAGTGTGCGAGCACTGGTAAGAACCTAAAGTGACCGAAATACATAGGATTGTCTATATGTGTGTTTTGTTTTTTCGTTCAAAGACTGAGCCTGTGAATCGGCCAGGTAGCCTCTAGAAATCTATCTTATTTATTAAGAAGAAAACACTAGTAAAATCCATCACAGTCTATCTCAAAAAAGAAAAACATATTCTGTATCATAAATCCCTGTAATTTGATAATTCAAGATCAATAAAGAGTGTGATCTTATTCCGCAATTTTGAGTATGAAAAACTATGAGCTTATTAAAGTCTGTTGAGGCAGTGTTATTTATTTTCACCAGAGGTTCGCCAAAGGGTAGAAGGGACGCTAGACCGTTAAAGGTGAGGGAAGCCACAGAAAAGGTCGCCAGAGCGTGAAATACCTAAGTAGGTTCGTGTATGGGTTCGTGCATGGGTGAATAAGTATACACAGAGAAGGGACTCAACAAGGCCAATCAACAAGCTTCATTCGAAGCCCCTGCATAAAAAATTGGTATCAAAGCCAGAAGTGTCGTTTGGTTCTTGAAGGTTAGTACTAAAAAACCAACTCTTTATTGAAAGATGGAATTTGCAAAAAGATCTATTTCCTTCCAAGAACTAGATGAGAAGGATAAAGCTGAAGAAAATCCTCTCAGAGATATGTTTGCTTCATCTTCTAGCCGAGTCATAAACTCATCTGAGCTTGAATATTTAGAGTGTCAACCATCCCCTAGATGGTATTTTCCTAGCATAAATGCATTTGATGTATATTCTTATTTGTCTGCATTTCGTTTAATTATCGCTACTAGAATTTCCATAAAGGAAACCATAATCCAAATTCAAGAAAATTTTGATTGTGTGCAGTCCATCCTTCTGCTTGATCCAAAATTTCTTCAAGAAGAAGCCAAAAGGCTAAGAACCCAGTATCTTCATTTGGGATGTATTCGGGTAGGAATAAATGGAATGATTTCACTATACTATACACACATGATTATTTCATCAAAGTTGACATAAATCACTTACTTAAGTTAACATTGGTCACTTATTCGGGCCAATTAATATCACAGACTTTGTGGAATGTCTTATGGTATTTTTTGCAATTGTAGATTGATTTTTTATGTTGTGAGTGATTTCACTATGTAATGTTTGCTATACACCCATGATTATTTCATCAAAGTTGACATATATCACTTACTCAAGTCAACATTGGTTAGTTATTCAGTCTAATGTCAGACACCTACTCAAACCAACACCAACCAACCATACAAATCAAAGTCATTTATACAACTAATACACTACTCCCAAGACCAAATGGAGAAGTTTAAACAACTTTTTTATTGAAGTATTTCCTAAGTTTATTTTTGAGGAGTTTTAGTTAGTTCATTCCTCTATGTTGATTTTATTATACCTCCTCTCCAACTCTAATTTATATACGTGGAGGTTGTATTTTTGTCCAGTATGCATTAATGTTTATTTTAGGTTCCATCTCACCTCTTTAATTTACCATAAACATTTTGAAAGTTAATTTAGTTAATAAAATACATGATTTGTAACGTTGAATCATGGTAAGGTTGATTTAGCTTAAGCATATATTAAATAATTCATTGTATATCTAAATTTTCTACTAAATGTGAGGCTATTCTTTGGGTTGAAAAAAAGCATCATGTTATATAAGGAACTATGTTTTACCAACATTTCCAACATCATATGTTTTAAAGATAAGGTGTATAAGTGTTTACGCCACAAATTTTTTTCCAAAAATTTAAAAAAATTATTATAGTCAACATAAATAATGTGTATCCTTGGATGGGGTGATTAGTGGAGAGAAGAGTGGGGTGGGTGTGGGTGGAGATGGACACCACCACCCCACCTGAACAATAAGCAGGGGGCGTAGCAATGCGACCCCTGAAAATTTCATATTTCTAGACCACGAAAATTTCATATTTCTATATTAACCTAGAAATATGCCAGATCCATGATATATGAAGGGACGTCATCTAGTTGAGGATGGTGGCTTCAAGCATGAAAGGAGAATGATCTTGAAATCGAGCATGGAAGAATTAATGTTTATTGGGGAGTTTGTAACCCACTACACATTGGAATTAATATGTAATGAAGACTTGGTTGAGGGAAACATAAGGAAATTGCGAATAAGAGTGGTAGATAGTGATGGGGAGTTTTGTAGAGACAAGAGGCAGCCATTGCCTATGACCCTTGCATGAGGTATGTAGGTTGTTGTTAGTGGGGGGACGACAGTCTAAAAATTCAACCTCGGTGAATGCACAAATTAGGGAGGAAAATTTTGGCTTAGTCAAAATGTGAAATATGGGAGCATGAAGAACAAAGGAACAAGTGACATAAGGAACTGAGGAAAATATCCTTCTCTCTAGGTAAATTCCATTTGATGTTTGGAATCCTTTTTCTCTGTTTGCTTGAATTTTTCTCTTGATCCAATATTTTTGGGGTATATTCTCCTCCTCTAATAGTTATTTAGGGAGAGATGGTAATTATATTTTTTTTGTTTCCCTTTTATCGAGTCAGAAGGGGAGTAAAGTCCATTGTTTGGCCAAAATTTAGTTGGTTGTTTATGTTGTGGGAAGTTTCTGCTCTGGAATTTGGTGCTATTATTCATGCTTTGCGGTTTATTGGGTCTCTATTTCCTCTATGTGTTGATGAAATTATATTGATGTGTTCATGATCTTTTTAATGTCCTTAATTAATAATATTGCTAAGGGAAATTCTCAATTTTGAAATTTTGGTGAATAATAAATATTTTCAGATAAATAAAATTAGGAGAAATAAGTTGTAGAGGTATTAGATACATTTTTGAGAAAAGGCAACGGTTGGGACTTAGGAAAATAAGAAAAATTAAAGTGAACATAAGTTGTGGAGGTTACCGAAAAGGGAAATCGAACCATGGGAAGAAGCAAACCATGGTATAAAAGCATAGTTTGAGAGAAGTCGATCCATGATATGAGGAAGGGAAGGCAATAATAAAAGGAAGGCTAGAGCCTCATTTTGAATATTCTATTTTTGTCATTTCATTTCTAATTTGGAGTTTTTGATTGAGCTGTTGAACCAAGTCAACTAGTGTTGTTTAGCACAGGGATTTCCAAGCATAAAATCGCAACTCTCTTTCGATAAACCTAGAGTGTCACCATAGAAGAGAAATTTGGAGTTGATTTGATTTTTTATTTTCCTAAATTTTTTGATCCATTTCATCTCTGCAACAGGTAGGATGAATTGTTTTAGGAGGACACAGTAGCAGAAAAAGAGTTGCTTGGAGGAGGAAATTGTCGAGGAAATTTTCCTCAAGAATTTGCAGGAATTTCAATTGGAGGAGAAAGAATTTCCTTGTGGATTTTCAAAGCCTGAGACTATTACATTTGTGTGGGTAAAAACATTGTTCCTTAGGTCTTGCATTGGGGTTTTCTGGATCGTTTTATTGAGCAATTGTTAAGCAGATTGTGCCTAAAATAGCTGGGACCTCACTCTACTATTTCTTAAGCTATTTTCTCACTGATTTCTCATTTATTTGGTGGAGGATTGTGGCTGGAGCATTTGTATTTTTCCTGGTGGGACGTAGAGCTGAACAGTGGGTAAATTCATATAATTTTGCGTAATTCCAGGAGGTTGGAATTAGCCCAAAATATTTCTAGGTTTTGTTGGTCCGAGGTAGGGGAGAATTTTCCTCATTTTATATAATTTTCTAAGCAGTATTCGTGCCAGAATCATACATTCTTATAGCATGGCGAAATGCTCATTTAGTTGGGATTTTTGCACAATTTTGGGCATTCCAGGTTGGCCAGAATTAGATAAAAATACTTATGGGTTTTATTGTTTGGGGTGTGAGGATACTCTCTCTAATTTTTCAAATTTTTTGGAGCATATTTGAGGTCTCAAATATCATTTTTCCTCCAACAGTAGTAGTAGAAAATTTCTGCGTAGAGTGTGCAACCAATGAGCCTATTTCAACGTGAATTTTTCCTCATTCTCACCTAGGTTTTGTATGCTTGATTTAGCAAGCCAAGGTGCACTCATTCCACTACATTTTGTACTCAGATTTTCATTGGATATTCAATAAAATGGATCAACATTGTCCCTGTATTTCCTTGGTATACTGATTTATGTTTGCATGGTGTATTTTTAATTTTTGTTGCGAGTTCATCATTTCGTGTTTACTCTTAATTTTCCAATTAGGAACATTACACTCTTTAGGTGATGTGGAAATTGAGTCTAGTTTCAATACTAACTCAGTGAAAGGGGAAATTCACTTTCGTGGATGACCCCTAATATTGATCGAGACAATGATAGTTTCTTATGTGTGTGGGTTGATCGACATTTTTGGTTGTGTTCTCCTGTAGTTGTGAGGGGCGGGTGGTGTCTCTATCATATTGCTTTGCATGGAGATATTAAGGATGCTTGGTGTGAAAAGTGGTTCAATATAACTAAGAGAAATTTTGTCTAAGAATTTCGCGGAGCTTGGAACTTGCGACACAATCCAACTGGTGTTTGGTTCTCTGAACAGGGTGCCCTTTTGGCCATAGTAGGTACCAAGTGTCGAGAATTATTGGGTCAAATAAAAGCATAATGTACTAGGGGGAGAGAGGATCCTCTAGTTCAGAAAAAACTTCAATTTCTAGTTCTAGTTGTTGTGATAGTTTTCATCATCTTGAGGGAGAGAGGCAAGGCGAGGAGAGGTTATGCATACTACGAGGAGAGAGCTCAAAGAGGAAGCTTAATGTTGTATAATAGAGTGGCAGGATTTGCAGCAAGGTATAGAGAACATATCCTTGTGCATGTGCAAGAAGAGTTGACCAATTTTAAAGGGGAATCTTCCTCTCAAAGAACTTCCCTTTCATACTCTAATGTAGTGATAGAGTGGACAGGATGGATCCCAAACATGGGAAGCACATGTGGTAGAGCCAATCACTTTCTACATGAAGTAGATCTATATTAGCATATAAAATTTCTCTTGGGATGCATGCTAATGGACAATTAGGAGTCTAGAAGGGACCTAATGAAACCTTGGATCATATGCATGGCCACATGAAGCATTATGACTATAGGTTGGAAAAGATAATTAGTAAGCTAACAAGGATCAAATAGCACCTTGGCATCCCTCCAACAACTGTTAGATCCTTAGTTGACCCAATAGACCTTATTCCAGTTGTGGGCTCAAAATCTGAATTGCTCCCCTAATTGTGTGATGGAACAAATTTATGGTTTTCTTTTTTTCTAGTAGATTATGTATATGGCCAAGTAGACCATTGTCCTAGCATATTTTTTTTTATGTCAATCCTTTTAATTTCTATATGTCTCTTATGTCCCTTAGAAGGGTAAAATTTTGGTTGTGGTCCAGCCTCCCCTGCGAAAAGCTGGAATAAATCTTGTTAACTACTGATGCAGTTTCTTATATTTTAGTTAATAGATTTACCTTATAAAAAAATCATAATCAATGTGTAACAAGAACTATAAATCCATCTCTTTATGTAATTGTAAGCCTACCTCCTATATTTTTGTCTTCTTCTTCCCCTCATTCATCCACTGCAATTTCCCCTATTGTGCCAACATTAAACTTATCACAAACCACAAAGCCCTTTTACCACTACCATGAATGACTAATGCTTCTTCTTCTGTGCTTTAGCACCCTTGGGGCATCCTCCTTTTATACAACACTTTCCTTGCACTTATAAACCCTCTCACTTTAGGGTGGACTCAAGTTCGATTTGTCAACTTTCCTTCCTTTGGTTCCTTGTCCCTCAACTAGGATTGTCCAAAAATTGCACCCAACTATGCCTAATGAGCTCAACAACTACAAATTATACAACTTGGATTTTTTTATAGTTAAGGATAGAGGGCACCTAAAAAAAATTATATTGAGTATTTGTTAAGCAGATCACTATTTGGGTAATAGTTATGATGACTAGGGTTATAAAATCTTGGGAAATTCCTCTAATGTTGTACTAGAATTTCTGTAAATCTCAAGTTGACACAAGGGAAGCTTTTCACAATATTTTAACTCCCAAAATTCCTTATCATAAAGATAAAAATTAACAAAATTTCATAGATTTCAACAAATAAATTTCTAAAAATTAAAATGTGAACCATGATGACTCTCAAATTTCAAATTAAAAAGATTTGTGTAACAAAAGAAATAGTAAATTCATGCAAGTATTTTCTTTATTTAACATATTTTAATAAATATGTCATTATCATGGAACAAATTTACTTATACTAAATCTCAATAATTCTAAATTCTTAAATAATCATCTCAACATTATATAATTGTTCCAACTTGTAATGAAATGATGCCTACCTTACATAACACTTAATATTAATACATGACTTATTTATCAATATCTAATAATTAGACATTAATATCAAAAAAAAAATAATTTAAAATTGAAATTATCAAAAAAATAACATAAACTTACTCAAATAATAAATTTCAAATAATAATTACATCCTAAATTTATCCCATATAAATTAAAATTAGTCTATATTAATTATAAAAAATCTTAATCCTAATATGATTTAGGATTTATTATTTTTAATCATGATAAAATTGACTTTTATCTAAAGTATATATTAAAAATTTAAATGAAATAACTACTTTTATATTTATTTATAATTTAAAAATTTAAATGAAATAACTGCTTTTATATTTATTTATAATTTTGATTTTAGTAAATAGAAATTATAACTTTCATACGTAAAGAAATTACATTTAGAATCAACTTAAAGCATGTTCACTGCTATATGAAGCATGCGAATATAACTAACAAGAAACTCAATTATTTCCCTATCTACACCATTGCCAAGGTAGATTACTTATTCATGTTTTTATGTATATGCGTCTAATTGTATAAATACTAAGATTAATGATTGAGTAAGTATCATAGATGGTAGGATGGTTAAAATGCTAAATTTCATCATATAATTGTTTTAATTATAAGATTAATGATTGAGTAAGTATCATAGATGGTAGGATGGTTAAAATGCTAAATTTCATCATATAATTGTTTTAATTGACTGAGTAAGTATCATAGATGGCAGGAGGGTTAAAAGGTTAAATTTCATCATTACAATTTTTTTAATTGAATATATCTTTCTGAACTTATTTTATATATATTAGGGTAGTAATGTTGTAATATGTTATGTAATTTAATATAATGTTATATGGATTTGGTTAAATTTTCAAAATTAAAATTAATGTTTAGATTCTAAATTAATTCAGATAAGTTTGAATTATTGATAGTGGTTTACAAATTCATAATATTTGTTTACAATATTTATTATGATGAAGAATATTTGAAAATTTGAAAAAATTCATAATAAAATGTACAAACATTATCTTATATCATATTAATTTTAAATATACTAATTAGATCCATATTAACTCCAAACAAGAGTTTTCCACACACTTAATAAATCTGAAGTTAAAATAGATATAAACCTATTTTGAATAATAATTATTATAAATTGTATTTGCCATAATGTTGTAATAAAAACCCAAGTGTCATATATATGGGCTAATCTCGAACATTGAGATATATGCAATTGGGGCAATGATGTTTAGAAACCACATGCAACGGATTCATTACCTTGGGGCTCTAGAATGTTCTCTTTGGCAATGGAATTCTCAAAACAAAAGGCATATGATTGTCATCATGCATGACACCAAAAGTGTTGTATTATAGGTGGTCACTTTGTGTCATGTAATTTGAAGGATTTAATGTATACATAATTAGTTGTATAAATTTATTTTTATTCAAATAAGTTAAAATATGGATGGAAAGAATTTTTGGGATTAAATTTGGTTTGTAAATTAATGAAAAAAATTGTTAATTTTTTCTTAAGATAATTTCAATAAAAATGATTTTGTAAGTTCAGCTAAGTTTTATATTTGAAAAAAAATATAAAACATTTTAATAATTTGAATAAAAGTGAAAAAATTTAATCTTTAAAATATAAAACATTTTAATAATTTGAATAGAAGTGAGAAATTTAATCTCATAACTTTTTATAAGTATTTTTAAATATATTTGTTAAAAATAAGAAAATTCTAAATAAATTCTCAAATTTATTTTCCTTCCATAATAAAGACCATAAATGATCCAAAATATATGTGAGTGAGAGTTATCATTATAAAGGGACCCAAAATCTATGAGTGAGAAATATCATATAAATGGTTCTCATGGTCATTGATTTTATTTATTTATATTCTTTTATTATTTACTATCAAAGATTAAAAAAAATAGAATGTATAATATTGTATTTATAATTGAATTGAAGAAGTTTTAATAACTTTTAAGAACATAAATATGGAAGCCTACCAACACAACAAATAAAACATTAACTTTTGGTGGCTAGATAAACTACAAGATAACCATTTCTTTGAACATGTAAAAAGATTAAAATATATCTCAAAAACAAACAAATTAAAAAAAAGAAATTTCTCATAATAAATATATTGAAATTTATACTGATTTCAGGAGCCAGTTTCACATGGACTACATAGAAATCCATAAAACATTCATGAATATAAACATAATCACTAATAAAGCATCCGATCTTCTAAAACAAGAGGCACCTCCAAAGAACCACCATTTCATATAGTAAAGACATTTTTAAGGTTTTATATGTTATAAATTACTATTTCTTTTGTGATGCAAGTAATATTTTAAAGTTTATTTTATATATACACTAAATAATCATAGACTTTTAATATCTACGAGACGAAAATCCTATTCCATTTAAGCATATGAAAAGTGCATGTATAATAAGATTTAAACTAGACCTCAAGCTCAGCATGTATTGCGTATGGAGCACATGCTGGCTAAGAATCACAACACATTATTGACAAAGAGATACCAACTTAATGACAAAGAGTAATGTTTATGACTATTAATTTATTAATAGGGAAATTAGATTAGTAGCACTAAAGAGTTTTCTTTATCCATACTAATGAAGCATATGATATCTTTCTTTCAAAAATTAGAATGTTTGATAGAGTCTTGAAGTTTGTTATAAGATTAAGTCTTATCTATTTATGATGGGCAACGTTACTACTTTTGTTATAGAAAAATAAAGTAAATAGAATGAACATTTAGCTTGATGCAGACTCTACCTATATAGTATTATGTTCTTTAATTTCTTCTTTTGAGTTAGAGAATTCCAAATCAGAAAATTATTTGCTAGCATAGAGACCTTGTTGTTGACTTTCCACCATTGCAGTTGTACATCATCTATGCTTAGAAAGATTTCTTATTGAGCTTTCAACCATAATTCTACAAGCACATTTCCTGTTGTCCTTTATTGACAGTTCTAGGTTAAGGAACTATGCCAAAACATCTAAAATGTTGTTTAATTTTGGTGTGGATGACCAATTCTTTAAACTATTAAACAAATGCAAATCTGAATTGTTTCTGATATAACAGAAGGGTTTATTCTTCACCTTTAATCAGAATTAAGCTTTGAAATTTTTTTGAAAGGTAGAATTCAAGAAGATATATAATTCCTTAAACATTAAGATATAATAATTAATTTATCATATATAGCATATGCGTGTAGAAATCTTTTACAGCTAAACAAAACATATTTAAAGATAATAGAAAGAAGCAATTAAATTATGTAATAAAATTAACTAAAGTAGATAGTTTCAGTTAATTAATCTCTTTAATTGATTATAAATTTGCATGAGATTTCAGAAATATTGATATTCAATCTTATCTTACCCAGATTTCATCTAAACATATGTAGAAAAAAATAAAGATGGAAACATAATACGTAACTAGAAAAAATCATAGGAATACACAAGTTGCTTCAAATGAGTCCAAAATTCTTATATTAATCTTAGAAATAATTCAACAAATTACAACCATGTCAAGGGCTTATCACAAGGGTGAAACCTTGTGTCTT
Source organism: Pinus albicaulis (assembly GCA_034641835.2). Taxonomy (NCBI): domain Eukaryota; kingdom Viridiplantae; phylum Streptophyta; class Pinopsida; order Pinales; family Pinaceae; genus Pinus; species Pinus albicaulis. The sequence goes on from CM076578.1 coordinate 1,153,814,113, forward strand.
TCGAAATACAAAGTACTTATAGAGGTTTTTGTTCAAAATATCTGGATTTTGAAAAAAAAATTATTACAAAATATCTTATCCAAACTAATTTTGGATTTTTACAAAAATAGAACTAGAAAAAAAGAAATCAGAATTTATTTGACATCTTGCACATAGTTCGAGGATTGTTGTTGGTGACAAGAGCTATAAATCTGTCGTGTTGTTTCTTGTTCCTGGAAATCTGTTCTTTACTCCTGAAAACCTATATCATGCTCTCGAAATTTTGTTATCTCTCATTCGATGAGCTCACACAATTTGTCCCATATTTTCTCATTAGGGATAGAAAATTTTACTAATTTTCTGTATGATTCATCTACTTCGGTATATTTCTCAAAAGTGGGCTTAGTTATGAATAAATGTTTAAGTTCATGCTGAATTAATAAATCATAACTTAAACCTTCCATGAAATCCTTCCCAGTGATAGTTCATTTGATTCTATCAAATTTAGCTTTATGTATTGTTATATCATAAAATCTACGTTGATATTCTTCCAGTGGAATTAATTTGTCACCTATACCCTACAGTCCTGGAAGTCCTTTTTGATGTAGAGAATTAAACTTCCTGTGAAACTTTTTAATATGAAATTCTAAATTGTGACATTTATTCTCCAGTTTTAGCATTAAATTCCTTTTAGTGAGTACCTTTCTCACCTCCAAGAAAACTTCATCTTTTTCTTTAAATTCATATTCTTTGAGCTCTTCTTATGTCTTGGAATTCAGAATTCTGATTATTCTTGTAACATCTCCTGGTTTGTGGTTGGGGTCCTTTTTTACTTCTGCCACTGCTTCTTTTGATCTATGTAACAACTCTTCCTGTTAAAAAATAATCTCAATTGAAGGCTACAATTTAGTCATTAATTCATTAATATTAAGCCAAATATTTTCTTTGGCCTCAGAAATGGTCTGAGTTATTGCAGATTCATTTTCATAAGTTGATATTTGCTTTGTTAGCTTAAAATTCTTTTCACTTTCTGCTAAATAAGCATTATCAGTTTTCAGTTTCTGCTCTTGCAGCTTCTGCACCTGTGTGCTAAGTTTCTCAATTTCTTGGTCCTTTAAAGTAAATTCTCCCATGGACTTTGATAAAATTTTTGCTGCATCACTAGATTGTGTATCTACTGTGAGAGTTGTTGTTGTAGATGTCCTTGTTGTTGATGTTTCAGTTGTTGAATTACCTGAATTAAATGGTGTTTCTATGGGAATGGTATCTGAAATACTAAGTTGTTGTTCTTTTTATTTAATAGTGTGTCTATATTAACTTCGATTTTTTGAATTTGAACAATTTGTTCAATTATTAGTTTGAACATGTCCTCTTTTTCCTTCTCCAATTGACCAAATTCTTTAGCCTCTGGATATTCTGTAGTTGGGAGTTTCAATTGCTTCCTTTATGTATGAATATCAACATTCTTTTCTTAATAATTTCTTTAGTTGCTTTAATATTATTAGGATCATATCCTAATTTTATTACCAGATATTTCAATGATTTAATTTTGGTTTGTTAGGCCAAGGATGAAATTTTCTCTATCTTTAATTGTGAATGAATGTTATTTAGTGAAGCTTGCCATAGCTAAACTGGTCAAAGTAGAATATATCATTTCTCCAGCCTGCTTATGCAGGTCAATCTGATCACTTACTTGAATCTGTTTGGTGTCAAAATATAAAATGGATGTTTTATAGTCTTATGCACTTTTAGGGACTGGAAATTTGGGTTCCAACAAGGCTAATTGAGATTATCCCTTTTCAATATCAAGTGCAGAAAGAAGTCTGTATTGAGTAGTAGAAGTATGTTTCCAGAATTCGGAATATCGAGGAAGTCCAATGAATAACTGACTGAGGATTCCCCTGTGCATCTAACTTCTGTAATGGAAATTTGAATCTATATGCTTGATGAAACATAAAAAAATACACCAGGACTGATTGATGCTTAAAAGCACCTTTAGTAAAAAACTTTAAAAGTTGTTCAAGAATGTTGTCTGCCAAAAACTGACTATAGTTTAAAATGTATGATGGTTTATCATGTGTTGAAAATAATGATAAAAATGATAATATTACCTCATTAACCCATTAATCACTAGGGTAACCTAACAGACAAGAAACCATAGAGATGACTTGCCTAGACATTTCAGGGAATATTGTAGAAGAGTACAGTAGATTGGTTCTGGGTAACTCATAATTCTCTAGAATAAATAACTCAAATGTTTTGGATCATTGAGGAAATGTTAGTTTTTGTTAAATCTCCATGAGTGAATTTGTAGAAAAATGATGTGGAGGGGCTATAACTTTGACCTGGAGAGCTTGGCATATAGAGTCAGGAGTAATGACAAATAAGAGTTCATTTTTTTGAGCAGTTATGGCCCTTTGGCTCAAAATGTATCTCATATGACACCAGGTAATGAATTTGGGGAAGAAATGAGTTTGGGGGAAAGTGATTGGGGAAGGAATGAATCACATATGCTTAACTCATCGTTGGTATCTAAAAATAAATTTTTTCCCCATCAGTGGAGTTCATAAAGATCGAACTCACACTGGGTTTCAGAAATTTTATATTGTTTATCAACTAGGGAAAGTTCATATAAATTCACTACAGGAGGAAGCATTGGGATTTATACAACTAACTTGGACTTTCCTTTGGATGACGACATGAATAATTAGGAATTTACAGGTAGGAGTATCGAAATACCAGGAAATTGTTGATTACTGGTGTAGAGAATGTCTATGAATTCTAATAAAATCAAAATTACACCTATGTTGTTGCAAGAGAATGGGAGAAAAGGAGTATTAAGGGAAGCATAATGTTTTAAATGGATTTGAACAAATTCACCGTTTTTAGGCACGTATAATTATTTCACTAGAAGTTGGCAGGAAGGATTAAATGAGTTAATAGTTAATTAGCTTTTGGAGGGAGGAATTTATTAGCATAACAGATGTATGACATGGGTGAATTAGGGAGTGACAGGTGGCAGGATGTGAGTGGATGTTGAAAGTGGTGGCGAGAGCAGAGCGAACGAGAGAGTAGTTTTCGGGGAGGGGGTAGGTAGTTTATGGTTTCGAGGGGGGGGGGGGGGAGTGTGGGGCTGAAATCATTTTAGGGATGAATTATAGGTGATGGAGGTAAATAAGAATCCACTTTTCTTCCCCTCCACCCCCCCTTCCCTACCCATCTTCGTTAAACATTGAAAAATTAAAGAAAACAATAAATTTACAATGAACCATGGTTGCAAACATTTAATACTGAATGTAATGTTTGAGGTATCGTCCATTTACTGGAAATGAAGAATATTTTCCTTCTAGGTTTTGTAGAATAAAATTATTTTTACCCTTTACTTCTGCAACGTTGAATGGCCGCAACCACGAATTATCACTATTTCCATTTTTGCCTCTTTCCTCTCTTCTGGTATCCCATCTTAAAACAATATCACCTTTGTCTGAAGTCTCTTTCTCTAACATTTCTATCAAATAAAATTTTCATTTTATTTTGATATTGATGAAGTTTAAATTTAACTTCATCTTTGTCTTAGTTTAATTCAATGATCTAATTGATTCTCCTTGTAAAATCTTCAACTTCCTCATATGATTCCTACTAAAATTTCATGACTAGAAATGTTAGTTATGTGGGGAAATTTGTTTCAGTTCCATGGACAAGTTGGAAAGGGGACTTGCGAGTAGATATTTTAGGTGATGCTTTGTTTTCCCAAAATGCATATTTAAGATGACTATCCCAACTCCTCTTATGATCTGCCAATCTTTTATTAATGACCTTAACTAGACAATTTTTGATGATTATGCTAACCCATTACCTTGAGGGTAATATGGTGTAGAATGATGTAATAAAATCTAATATTTATGACAAAAATCTATCATTTTAATATTATTAAAATATTGTGCATTATATGTAACTATTTTTTGTGGACAACCAAATCTAGACAATATGTTCTCTTCAATGATTTTGATGACTACACTATATGTTGCATTCTTGACAAGAAATACTTCTACCCACTTGGTGAAGTAATATGTAGCAGTTAGAATCCATCTGTGTTGGTTGCTTGAAGCTGGAATTATTTCTCCTATAAAATATAATCCCCATTGTAAAAATGGTGCTTCGATCAATACTAGAACAAGGGGCAATGTTGCTAACCTCTTCTTTCGAGCAAATATCTAACATGGAATACAACTTCTCACTTTGGCTCCAACATTTGCAAATAATTTAGGCCAATTAAAGCCTGCTCTCAGAATCTTGTATACAGTTTCCTTCCAAGCATAATTTCATCCATAAATGCCTTCATGAAATTGTTCAATAACTCCTTCTATTTCACTTTACGTTAGACATAATAAAAGGATATTTAGAGGATCCTTCCAATACAAATTGGAATTTGTGATACAATATTTCATAGCTTTAAGTATATGAGATCTAGATTGATGCCTTGTAAGTTTAGGAGGATACTTTAGATCTCGAAGTAAATTCACTATGTCTCTATACCAATCTGAAAGTAGAAAATTTTCTTCAATGTGTAAAGGAAGAGGAATTGAATTTGAACTGGAAGAAGGTTCTTATGGATTCTTCTAACTTGAGCTTTGAGACGGTTCGTCTAGATTCTTCTCACTTGGATTCTGTAAAATGTTATTGGTACCAAGAATCTTAAAATTTGATTTATCCAAAGTTTAGAAAAACCTTTTCCTTTTACCAATTTGGTGGGTCTCATATCTAGATAAAATTCAAGTATTTTTGAAATCCATATTCCCCTCTTTCCATCTATATCAGGTTGTATCAAGACCTTTTTTACAGCATTGTTTGGAATATAGGCAATAATAGGAGAATGTAAGACATAAATCCTGACTTATTCCAAATCTTGTACAAGGGCATAAGCTTGTTTTTCTATGATTTTATATCTTAATTCAACATATCTCATCATCTTATTGAAAAAGGCTATTTGATACTCATATGCATCATCATTTCTTTGTAGTAAAAAAATAACTAGAGTAGTGTCATAGGTAAAAGAGAAGATACTAAAAGGATTTGAGTAATCAAGACAAGCTAGTATTGGGGCTTTAGAAATGGCCTTCTTGATCTGTAAAAAAGAATATATAGCTCGTACATTCAATTTGACTTCATGATCGTTTTTAAACATATCAGTAATATATTTGACTATCTCGACATAATTTGGTATAAATCTTCTCAAGAAATTTATTTTTCGTAGAAATGCTTGGATTTAATTTTTATTTCTAAGTAAACTAATAATCTCAACTGCTGAGATTAACCAAAATCTAATTTTATCCAAAAAATTCATCTAACATTGAAATTCTATTTGAGCCTCTGGGATTTTGAAGTAATTGATCCATCTTTGGTAATGGATAATTATCTTTTAAAGTCGGTTTGTTTAAATTTGTAAAGTTGACACACAATCTTATTTCACCATTTTTCTTCATGACATGCTCTAGGTTAGCTATCCATTCAGAACATCTTAAGGGAACAATTAGTTTTGGATTCAATAGTTTTTTCATTTCTTTTTCAATAATTGGAAGCAAGACTCGATTTATTCTCCTTAACTTTTGGTGAAAGGGTTTATCTTTTGGTTTGAAAGGAATTTTATGTTCAATAATAGTTGTGTCATAGGTTTTAAATTCTTCATATGACCATGAAAATACATATTTATAATGCTTGAAAATATTGATATACCTGTTTTTAATTTCCTAAGGCAATGATGCTAAGATTTTAACATTTCTAATTTCTTCAGAATTTCCAATATTACAATCCTGAGCATCCTCTTGTTGTGAATTTGATAATGAAGTTTTTGAGACATCATTATGATAAAAAAAAATTTCAAGGGGAACTAATCCTTTTGGAATGTAATAATTAGATAACTAAATGATATTGTGATCAACTATTTTTTGGTTTAACTGTGAGTTCTGATTGTTTCCATTTGATCTTCTTTCATCATTTTTTTCTTATTCAATATGCAAAGCTGAAAATTCATTTATTGCTTGTAAGAAGTTTTTAAAGTGTTCATCATATTCGAATACTTTCCAGTGTTTAAGGTTATCAGGGATGGAGGGCATGTATTTTACTTCAATCTGATAATGCAATTACACAGGATGAGGAATTTTAAAAGAAATGGCAAAAATTGCTAAGGCAACAACGTGAGTGTTTTCTTTTCTTGGGGTTGATGTGATATTAAAGGCTTGAAAATAATTCTCTATACAATCCCAAACTTCATTTTTGTAAGATCTTAGCCTCGGGTGCTTGGTTCAACATAGCTTTGTCATTTGTTTTACAATCAATTCTGAATCACCAAATGCAATTAAGTTTTGAACCTTTAGACTTTTAGCTAACTCCAATCCTAAAAGTAGGGCTTCATATTCTATTACATTGTTTGTAAAATCAAAATCTAATTTAAAATATTGAGTTATTTTTTTCTTATCAGGACAAATGGGTAAAATTCTAACTCTAGCTCCATATTTGAAAAATGCTCCATCATAGTACATTTTCCAGATATCAATTTTTTAAATTGGAGGGGTATTTACAACATCTTGAATTTTATTTGAGGATTTGAAAGATCATTATTATCTAAAGTAAAGCACCCAAAATATTGATCAATAACATAAATTAGATTATTTATGGCTTTATTTTCTTTAAAAATTGTGTTAATAAATATGACCTCTCTATATAACCTTAAATTTTCACCTCCATAAACTGGATTGTAGCAAAAATTCATGTCCATTTGTAAAATGCCTCCCAAATTTTCACAACAAGGTATAGAAAATAGAATTCCAAATTTGGGTGGAATATTTGTGACTACTATATCCAAGACTATACTTTTGATAGGGATTTGGGCAAGTGTTACAACTAAATCCTTAATTGATATGAAGCAAGGTATGTTCTTAGAATCAAAAGTATACAGATCATGTTATGGTCTAGTAATTTGTAACTGAAGTTGTTCCATGATTATTGTAGGCATTAGATTATGAGAAGCCCCAGAATCTAACATGAAATTATATAAAATATAATCATGAATTTTCAAGGTGACATAGAAGGGAGGAATAGTTTCGTCAATAATATTGGAGCTAGGACCAAAAACTACTTGAGGATTTTCGTCTTAAAAACTTATGGCATCTTCTTCTGCATCAATACTGTTGAAGATTGAATCCATTTTGAAACATGGCTTTTATAACCTAGGTTTTAGAGAGTTCGGATAATGGGATTGGAATTTTAACTCTTTCTAATTCTTTTCCAACATCAAAAATTGTTAGAGTAGTTTTTTTCAGGAATACTTGTTCATGAATCCATCTTATGTGTTCATCCTACAATGTTTGTAAGTTTTGTAAGTTTTAACTTGAGGTTCATCAAAGGTAGCCTTTTTGGTTGGTCTACCAGGCTATGGTCTGGGCCTCAAGTCATATCTTCTATTTAACTCAGCAATGAGAAACTCATAAAAAACTTGGTATTTAGAAATTTGAGAACTTTCTTGATTTTGGGTAGAAACTTGATCATGATTTATTGGAACAATAACATTGTGGGATGAAAAATGTTCAAACTGATTGATATCATTTGTAACAACAAGAATGTTTTCTTCAAGGTATTTATCATCAATCAATAAGGGAGGTTGGATCTGCTGGTCGTTATTTGGGCTTTGCAAAATTTGAGGTTGAAAAGGTCTTTTATATTGAACTTTTGGTCTATTTGCAAGTGGTTGAGTAACTCTAGGTTGAGATTCCATCCTAGAGATTCTATTTGATATATTTATAATTAAAGAATTTATTTCATCAATTTTATGATCTTCATATTTACTTTTTTATGATGATGCACCTTCTTCTCTAACTTTCATTCTTTTTTCATCCTTTTCATCTTTTGTTCTCAATTTACTAGATGTTGACCTATTAGCTTCAAATTCAATTGCATTGGTTTGCATATCTACTAAAGTTTCATACTTTCTTTCTCTAAGCATTACAACAAAATAATATTCGAATGCCTTAGAAAATATAACTTTAGTAGCAGTTACTGGAGGCTTATAGTCTAGGGGCATTTTTTTATACAACTTCTTGAATCTCTTAATGAAATCAACAACAGGTTCATTTGGGTTTCTTTTCAAATCTTCAAATTTTTTTAAACAATAAACAACATATTTCTTAATTCCCTATTGATTCTTAAAAATGTTTACTGATTCTTTCCAAGAATTAATAGAATTTGGTTGTAATTGTCAAAACCATATTCAAACATTTCCTTCCAATGATTACAGAATGAGTCTAGTATAAACATCTTCATGCTCAATATTCATGTTGTCAGCAAAATCTAGGAATGCAGCTAGGTGAAATTCAGTAGTGTTGGATCAAGGGGTCCTGAACTAGGTTCGGCGTTAAGGTTTTCCAAAAAACCCTATACTACTGGCCCTTTCGGCAATGGCCTGCAGAGCATACCAAGGTCTCACCCGAAGTAGTATGGGAGGTTGCTAGAACCAGGTTTCCGCACCCAATGAGAGAGAAGATTAATAAAAGGGGGTGCCTTCTGATCTATTATTCCTACGCTGAATAAGCCCTTAACCCAGGATCTGTAACAATATATTTAATAGAATACTTCGTGAAAAGAAGATAACAATTAAACAAAGCAATTACTTAAACCAAATCTATGCATTCAGAACATCACATCCACATGCGTATCATTAACAAACATAACTGCAAAGATACATTTAAGCAATAGACGCAACAAAAAGATGTTTAGACATCAAAAAACAATATTCTCATGCAATTATAACCAGATTGAACTTACAGGCTACTTATCGGCCTGCGCACACAGCTAGTGGGGTCTGAACACAGCAGGACTCAGGGTCTCCGCGCACACATCTAGCAGTAGCCCTTACCCAAACAATTGACACAACAGATTCGCAGTTCATAATTCAATTCTATCTCTATTCCTTTCTTGCCTCTAGACTGAATTTACTAATCTATTTATATCATGCTAGGCTATGATATCCTATGGTTTGCGGACCCTTGGTATACCCTTTTGACCCATCCCAAACCCCCTGCGCTAAACTAAATATTGCTGAATATTACAAAATTGGAAAAAAATGAGGCTAGGAGACCCTGTTCCAACAATCCCCCAACACAATCTTGTGACTCATTTGGAGTCACAGTGTGGGTGAGGTCTTCATCCTGTCTTTGAGTTGTTCCATTGCGATAGTAAGCAAAGGAAAAATGTGAAGGCACTGCGTGGCGGTGGTCTGCATGATATCCACCAATTTCTGAGATGTTGGTCCTTTTGTGGCAGTAGTGACACTGTCAAGAGTTTGGTTCAACTACCGCACTACACCATCTATGTCCCACAAAATCTTGAGGGCATCCTCCAGCCAGGGTGTCATATGGTCGTTGAGGACCTAATTCTTGCGTTGGAGCACAACAATTTCATTGCAAAGAATGTGGCTAGTTTGAAGTCATGCAAAGCGCTAAGCTCAAACAAGGGTGGACACCATAGCTTCTAGCTGCTCAAAGTCCTGTTCCTTCTGAGTCAACCCCTGATCGATCTCTTGTAGGAGAGGAACGTGCTGCACCTCGGACCAAATTTCCATAGCGTTCTTGAGTAGAGTGACACCCTGACTGATCTACATCGTGATAGTAGTCGTGGCTTCTGTAATTAGTGCAGCTTGCTAGGAATGTACCTCCGGGGGGTTTTAGGCTGGAGCTTGGCGTGCAACGATGCAATCTAAAGTTCAAATTCAATGCTGATAGTCGATACCTCAATTCGGGACACCTTCAAGGCAGTGACCAATTCTCCTTCCGAAAATACCTTCTGCCGAATATGTCTATTGTGCCATGCTTTATCCCATGCCTTCTAAACCTGTTGGTGGAGGTTGGCTACGAACTGGTCTTATTCCAACACTACCAGCTACACCAATCATTCCACCATGATGTTTGGATCTGCCATATTAAGGAAGGCCGAGATGTGCAAAATGGGAACAATGTATTCCATAGGCATAATAGCTTCCTTCCCATAAACCATGTGAAAGGGTGTTCATATCATGAGATTTTTACACGTAGTTCTATATGCCCAAAGTACCGAAGGGATGCACACGTCCCAATCGCTCCATTGTGCATTACAAACTTTGTTGAGCGCTTGTTCAAAAATTTTATGGAATGCTTCCACAACTCCATTCACTTGTGGATGATATAGGGTGCTTTTGGCGTGGTGGATCTAGAATTCCTCAGTTGGAGCTTTAATTGTTTTGTTAATGAAGTGCATTCCTCTGTCACTCATCATGATTTTTGGGCATCCAAACCTGGTCAAGATATTCTCAAAGATAAAGTGTGCCACTGTATCAACAGTGCAGTCCCTGACAGCTTTAGCTTCTGCCCACCTGGTAACATAATATGTGGCCGTAATAGTATACCGAGCACCTCCCTTCTTTCCTGGGTGGTTAATGGGGCCCAAAAAGTCGATGGACCATTTTTTAAATGCTTGCAAGGCCATCTACGGCTACAGGGGCATCTCGTCTCGTCGTGAAGGCTTCCCAGTTCATTGGCATGTGTCACAGGGCCGAAAATAATTATGTGCATTTGTGTGCAATGTGGGCCACTAGAGCTCGGCTCGTAATATCTTCTGCGCAATGTCTTTACCTATGTAATGACCCCCCACAACTCCTCCGTGAGCCTTGGTTAGAATATCTAGCCTTTCAAGTTTGAGAACACACCTCTGCAATACCTCATCCACCCCCAACTTGTAGAGCTGACTTGCGATGATAGTGAAGTCGGCTGCACAGGTGACCAGCTCTTTCTTCTGTGGCACTGAATACCCATATGGGGCTATACCTGTAGCCAAGAAGTGGATAATATCAGCAAAGTGCTCATCACTCACCTTGATAGCGAACAGTTGTGCATCAAGCAACCCTTCATCCAAGTTAGGTGGCTCTTCCCCATTCTTAATTCTGGACAAGTGGTCTAGTCTAGCGTTCAAACTTCCTGGCTTTATAATAATTTCAAAGTCATACTCCTGGAAAAGAAAAAAGCACGGCTAGATTTTACCCCCCAACACCAGCTTATTGACTATGTATTTCAAGGTCAAATGATCTGTGAACATCTTGAAATGCCCTCCTAATAAATAGTGCTTGTATTTTTGTAGGGAATATACCATTGCCAACCCTTCCTGCTCTATGGTAGAATAATTACACTCCACGCTAGACAAATTCCTATTAGCGAAGGCCACTGGGTGATCTATCTCCCCTTCCCCGGGCTGAACCAAGACAACCCCCAAGGCAATCCCTGAAGCATCCACATGGACATGGAATGTATTTTCCAATCAGGGAATATCAAGATAGGTGCAGTCACCATTTTTCCTTTTAGCAGCTTGAAAATTTTCTGACATTCATCATCCCAGAAGAACGACACATCTCTCTTTAGTGGCTTTTCCATTGGAGCAGTGATCAAAGCGTACCCCTGTATGAAATTTATCTAATAACCTATGTGACCGAAGATGGAGTGTAGTTGTTTCTCTATGGTTGGAACTGCCAAATTAATGATAATTGCAATCTTGGTCGGGCCCGTCATCATCCCTTGCTGACAAACCACCCATCCTAACAGAATTCCGAATGGGAAAAAAAAGATACACTTCTTGATGTTTAGTGACATCTGGTGTTTTCTGTAGGCATCCAACATCATGTGCAGGTTTGATACATGATTTTTCACTAACCTGAACACCGTCCAATCATCAAAAGAAACTTCGAAGAACTTGTGCATGAATTCCTTGAACAATGCCACAACAACTCGCGAAAATATGGCAAGCACATTCTTTAACCCAAAGGGCATGACAATATACTGAAAGGAGCCCCACTCTGTCTTGAAAGTTGTCTTGCTACGAACTTCATGAGAAATACATATATGATGGTTCCTTGAAAACCCATTAGTAAACGAATAAGCCTCCTTACCTCCTACATTATCCAGGATTTCATTGGAGAACGATGTGGGGAATAGAGTATGGACGCAGGCATCGTTTAGCTTACGTAGGTCGACGCAAATCCTTATTTCTCCTTTAGTTTTATTCTTTTGGATTACCATGGGGCTTAGCCCTTTGGACTGCTTGATTGGTTTGATGATACCTACGACCACCATTTTCTCGAGTTCCTCCTTAACCTTTTTCTTGTATTTCGGGTTTAGGCGATAGGGTCATTGTCTAATAGGCTGCGCATCTGGCTTCAATGTTATCCTCATAACTCCCATATTGCTCGACATTCCCTTAAGTTCTGAGAACTTGGTAGGAAATAGGTCTTGATATTTAGTTAGTAGCTCCATGACTTTTCCCATTGCTTCGTCCTCCCAATAGTCCCCGATCTTGGCCATCTTGGGCTGTTCCTCCGAGCCATTATTAATTTCTTTCATTTCAGAGGTTTGGTGACATCAATTGTTTGCAGCAATGGACCTGCAATAGCCCATTCCCCTTATGACTCTTCAATTCTAATGTTCCAGGGATCTTCATCACATGCTTCTATTGACAAATTTCTACAATTTATGACATCATGTAGCTGCACATCCCAAGCTAGTGCAACACATTCTATCCCAGGGTGGGTTCCACCAAAGACTAAAGTATCAATGCCCTGCAAGGCTTCATCGAGTTTCTTGGTACCTCCTGTTAGTCCAAAACATTTGTATGAAGTCCTCGACCATCGTTTTCCAATCCTTGGTACGTTGATGTAGTTCTTCGTCCAAGTACCAGGAGGTTGGGATTGGCCCCAATGAGTGAACAAAACTATGGAACCAGTCATACGTTGTGTCCTTATCTGCTTCTTCTAACCAACGAGTCACATGCCTGTGTGGATCCCCTTGCCCTGAGAAGAGCTCTATCGATGGGTTACTTGGTTTGTGGAATCGCAAAATTAGCATCCTGCAGCATTATTCCCAGTCCCAAAAGTTTCTTTTATGGGTTTCCCACCAGCGTGCAAGGGTTTCACGCATGGCCAAGTCTAGGGCCCAGACCCGTCGTTCCTTAGGAACACTTGCCTCAATCGCTGCCAGGAAATATTCAACCTTACCAGAGTCATCAAAATGGGGTATTTCTCTTACCTTTGAATAAATCCATCGGAAGATCTTCATGATTTTAAGACTTCTTAGCGCGGATATGTCATGCAGTCGGTTTTGCCAGTTTTCAATTTATTCGTCTGAGTCGGATAAGAACTCCCTATCTTTTTCCCAGCATAGCATACTGCTAGCTGTGGAGTTGATCCAATCGTCATCTCGGGCGGTCAGTTAGTATATATCATCAACATCTTCTTCTTCTTGAATTGACTCCGTATACTCTTCTCCTTCCTATGGATCTAGTGAAACAATTACCCTTGTGCCCTCATTTTCAAAGATTATACTTATCCTCTTTAAATTAATAATACTTCCTATGTCAATATCCCAATCCAGACCTAGGAGCATAGGGTAAGGGTCTGCGTCTTCTACTATTTGGATTACCTCGAAATCTGCGTGGACTCTGATGCCTACAATATCTATTACTACCTTCGTCAGTCTTCCTAATGGGATAATCTTCTGTTGATTAGCCATCTATAGCTGAATAGTCGACCATTCCATTCTAGGTTCTCCCATTCACTTCCAGGTTTTCTTAGGTAAGAAATTAGCATCTAAACCTAAGTCAAGGATAACTTGGTCCATTTCATATTCCCCAATTTGCGCAGTAATGTGCATTTCTCGGCCTATCCTCTTTTTATTTTTTTATATCTTGTTCAATGTCTTTACTTCAGGCAGCAGATCAATTCTTTCTGCGCAATTGTCTATTAGGGCTTGGAGATTTTCTACAGCCTTCTGGTTACACAGAAGCTTCATACAAGCCCAGAGGAATGGTTTGACTACCTCTTCCTCCCTTGGATCTACTGCCCCTTATGTTGGTGTTTCATATTTAGTTACCTCCTTCCCTATTTCGATGAAGGTTTCTTTTTCTCTTTTCAGGTTTAAACCTTCTGCTTTGTACTCCACCTTTCAGATTAATGTCTCGACTTCCACCGTTTCCTCAGCCCCTCCTATGGAGATGCCACTGCGTGTGATTAAATTGATACTTGAACCATCGTCTCATGGTTCCGCCTTAACTCTTTGCACATTCTGCGTAGGTGTTGGTTGTTTTTCTTGCTTTTTTTCTATTAGCACTGGGATGTCTTCAATGACATGGAAAAACTGCCGATAATATCTTCAATACTGACATGCCGAGTTCGGGAAATCTCATGCGAAATGTCCCACATCTCGACAGTTATAACATATCAGCTGTCTGCGTCCTCGACCGACACTTCCCCTTCTTCCTCCTCCCCTTCCTCGCGTGAGGGATTCCCCTTGTCTTGAAGGAGGCAACGGTGATGAGGGATCAACCTAAAATCTGTATAAATTTCCCCTATCTACCATCAGGTCAAGGGTTTGAAACTTTTGTTCATCATGGCCTATCGATGAGCAGAATCTGCACCACTGCTGCTTTAATTCCGATACATAACCACCCAATCGCAGAAAATGATCCGTGTTGTATCTTCCCACCACCTAACAGTCTGCACATCATAGCATCAGACTGCTGGCGCCAACCATTTTCCTAGGTCGTAGTGGGCTCAGACCCCCAGCCTGCATGTAGTTTGATAGCAGTGGACATTGATCCTTAGAGTGACTCGGTCCCTTGCAGCGTATACATCAAACGTCTGGGCTGGCTTCCTTACCACGGTCATTTCAAAAAATTTGAATTTCTAAGTGCATTGCATCCAATTGGTTATGGATTTGAAGAGCTGCGAACTGCGTATCATCCCTCGGCACAACTTCTAACTTCATGGCTATTTCCAGTGCTTCCTCTTGATATCTGATCTTAAGTGTAGTAATAGCATAGCGATGCACTAATCTTTATGTTTCTTATCTTCGTAGACAAATCCCCCGTCACTGATAACCTTTTTTAACCGTTGGCCAGCTTCCCAGATGGATTTTGTAGGTCCTTGCTTAAAGTCTTTTAGTTCAACCACACATTGAGCGTATGACTTAGGCTTACAGAATTGTTGTTTTAGGGCATCCTTAATATTATGTATGGATGAATTCGTGTTTTGACCAATGTATTCCATGAAAAAGTCTAGTTCCCTTCCCTCAAATGCTATGGATAGCTGCGCTCGTTTGATAACATCATTGTTCACGTTTTGTGCAGTCCATACAGATTTGGCTATGAACCAAAATCGATCCATGTCCTCATCCCCTACACCCTTGAAGGTAGGAAACTTCATGTGCATGGCCATGTCATCTTTTGAGGACATCGGGGGAGGTGTAGGAGAGTTCTTACCCATGTGAAGATTTGATGCCGATGTGGCTGGGGGTGTGCTCCCCCTTTATGCAGCCCCTTAATGGTTATGCTCTGACAACTCCCTTATTGGGTTGTACATCGATCTCTCTTTCCTGATTAATCTGATAATACTTACCACTTCACATTTTACTTCCACTCTAATCAAAGGTCATTTACTCGGTGTGGCCACACAAGACACCTTTTTCGCTCAATCGAATTTTAATCAAAAACGACAATTTTTTAAGGAAATTACCTCTAAATCCTTTGAAAAATCTTCGTTCGGCTTCTAAATATGACAAAAAATTCTCCACAGGGAATTCTGTCATGAATCTGCACAATATAATATTAACTCAATGATCCACAGTCCTGGTAATCTTATTATCAGTATTCTCCAATTTCCTGACTAACTCAGGGGTCCACTGCATGACTTGATCGTCTTTCTAGCAAATCTAAAATTCTGCCAATCGAGCTAAACACTCTTGTAACTTCTGTGCGATGGACACAGAAGATTTTGTGCACTTCCATGAAGATATACTTATTCTTCCAATCCTCCTTGGACAGTCTTTCACTTTGATTATCTTTTAGGGAAAATTCCTGGATTTGTTTTTCAAACCAATCTTCTAACTCAGGTTTTAGAGGCAACCAATGTCCCCGTGGAATTACCCAATCTCTCTCTCAAAATGATCCCAGTCCCGACAACGAAACCATTTGTTGGCTCGAGGGGTCCTGACCCAGGTTCGATGTTAAGGTTTTCCAAAAAACCCCTATACTACTGGCCCTTTCAGCAATGGCCTTTAGAGCAGACCAAGGTCTCACCCAAAGTAGTATGAGAGGGTGATGGAACTAGATTTCCACAACCATAGAGAGAGAAGGTTAATAAAAGGGGGTGCCTTTAGATCTATCAGTTCTCTGCTGAATAAGCCCTTGACCCGGGATCCGTAACAATATATTTAACAAAATACTCCTTGCGAAGAAGATAAAAATTAACCAAAGCAATTACTTAAACCAGATCTATGCATTCAAAACATCGCATCCACGTGTGTATCATTAAAAATCATAGCCGCAAAGATACCTTTAAGCAATAGACGCAACACAGAGATGTTTATACATCACAAAACAGTATTCTTATGAAATTATAACTATATTCCACTTACAGAATACTTATCGGCCCACGCACACAACCAATGAGGTCCGCACATAGCAGGACTCAGGGTCTCTGCACACATAGTTAGAAGGAGCCCTTACCCAGACAATTGACGCAACAGATTCACAGTTCGTAATTCAATTCTATCTCTATTCCTTTCTTGCCTCTAGACTCAATTTACTCATCTATTTATATCATGCTAGCTTGTGCTATCCTATGGTCTGAAAATTGTGGTTTGTAGAGCCTTGGTCTACCCTTTTGACCCATTACAATGATTGGGGGTTTTGACCCATTCCAAACCCCCTGCGTTAGACTAAATATTGCAAACTACTACAAAATTGGACAAAAATGAGGCTAGGAGCCCCTGTTCCAACAAGTAGATGGTTCTGTTTCTCTAATGAATCTCGGTAGATGTTTCAAATATCCATCAACAAAATGATGGAGTTGAGTTGTAGGTGGAAGAACTAGTGTTGCATAACGAGCTGCTATAATTGGCTGAAAATAAACCATTGAATGTGGTGATGTAGGTGAAGACGAAAATGCGAAGGAGGTAGAAGAAGGAGGAGAAGGATGTTGGGAAGAAATTGCTTGAGATGAGGATGGATGATAGGAGGTGGAAAGAGGTTGAATCAATTGAGAAGGGGTAGCTAATTTTTGAACTTCTAGGATGGTATTGTCCTCTTCTTCAAAGGCTAAAGGACTGGTATAAATGTTAAAACCTTCCTCAAGTTTGATAAAAGGGGATGGGTAAGTATGTATCACAGAAGAAATATAATCAATTGGTTTGAAATCAGGCAATTCAAGTCCTAATTCTGCTTCTGTATCAACTACCTCTGAAGTAGAAATGGGAAGGTGAATTGATTCAAATTGATGAACCAATAAATTTGATTGAAGGTCAACTCCTTTAGATAACAATTCTAACACTTTTGTTGTTATATCTGACAATTCTGTAGGAATTGGGATATGTTGGAAAGGATGAGGTTTGGATACAACTTCTGGTGGAAGAGATACATGAGTAGAAGAAGAGGCTTCTAATCTGCATCTAAAAGAGGCAATTATCACTAACCTTTTAGGATATGTTAATGGAGAATGAAGGCCAGACTCAAAATGAGACCTAGTATGCCTGTGTAAAGTCAAGTTTACCCAATGGAGTCTCCAAGTGAATGATTTTAGTGATATAACTTCTTATTCACCTTTAAGAAGAAATTTTATCACTGTCCAAGGGAAAATAAACTTCAAATTTTCATTCCTCGAAAATGGCGCCAATCTAATGCTGTCCTTCGTTGACAGTTCTATGTAATGTTCCAAAAATTTTCGACAATAATTTGGAACATTAATTTTTGCTAATTTCACCTAGGAGGAGAATAAATGGGTAAGGAGGCCCATGCATAGTGATGATATCAATAAAACCCCTCATATTATGAAAATGGATCATCGTTGGAGCTGGTTTTCACACCCTCATGTGTGAACAGGGCTATTTGCAAGTGGACAAGGTCAAGTTTGATCAAGTCAACAACACTGGGATAAGAGGTGGAGAGTACTTAGAAAAGCAGTGAAGTATGAATGAGGAAAGGGTTATTTTGTGGAGGAAACCCTAAGAGGAGTGGGACCCATGGAGAGGGGATTTCAGTTGTTTAAAAGGAGGGCAAGGCAACCATTGTTTCTCATGCTTGTATTATTCATCACATTCTCTATTCAGACAAGTGTGCATTCTTTGCTGTTTAGCAAGAATTTCCGGGGGAATTCTTGTTTATGATTATTTTTCCTTCTTGGGAGGTCTCTTGAGGGATTGTTCTTCATTTTCCTCACATCTAGGCTTGAGGCCAAGCATCCTCCATCAAGACAACGTTATTTCTGCTGCAGAGTAATGTTGTGTTGTTGGGTGTTGTAGTGAGGGTTCACTACACCACCTCCATCAGCTATTTTCAGAGGAGGAGTCTCTCTTTTATTTGGGATATCAGTTTGGAGGCATTCTGGAGCTTATTGCATACTTCGGCATCAAGGCCAACTCATTCCCTATCCCTACAACGAAGTTCCATCCAGTGATTGCGTTATTTTGAGAGAAGCATTTGCAGTGGGGCTCTTGCAGATTGTTGGAGGGTGAGATCCTTGGTGAAGGTATCAGCCTTTCATCCTAAATATCCATTGGAGGAGGCACATTCAGTTTTGGAATCATCTATTTCCATCTCCATCCAGTTCTATTTCTGAGTTGCTGCAGCTACCCAACAACTCTGGCATTTTGTAGTTTTTATATTTTATTGCTAATCCTTCCAGGATTGACATGAGGTAGTCTTTGGGAGCTGATATCTTCAATCCCATTGTTGTATTGGGCCACATATTGATTCATCCATTTATTTGACATATGTAGCATGTAGTTGCTCTATAAAAATACGTTGTGATAGCTTGGTATGCATTGTGTAGCAGTATTTTATCATGTATCTTGTACTTGTTTCTTGAGGTTGAGTGTAGCCTATCTTGAGTGACCTTTTTCCTCAAGATCTTGTATTCATTTGTTGCTACTATTATCTAATGAGATAGCTATGGATTTCTATCACATTTTTATGAGTTGAGTGTTGTTTCTACTCCTTTATTGTGTTTGCATATTGCTGGGTCTCCAACATTAGAATATCTTGAGATATTCTCATTGTTGTACCATTTTCCTAATTTGGAACACTACAGTGGTATCAGAGCATGATCTTTGGCTCAGCTGGTGGATCTCAGCCATCATGCTATCAAGGAGAGAGAAGATGAAGACTCCATTTCATGGCGAGAAAAGAGAAGATAAGCTTACAAAGCTTCTTCCGAAATTTGTACAGAGCATTCATGAAGAATTTGTGAAGATAAGAAGGGAGATATGTACAGGATCTCCAAGAGGGTTTGAAACTGATTCAAACTCTAGATTTTATAATAGGGAGTGTGAGCATATAGCCACACCCTATGATGTACAATGCAGTCACATGGCTAGTTTTTCCATGAGAGAAGAAGAAGAAGAAGGAATGTCGAAGAGAGGAACTCTTAGAGGTTTCTTGCATGAGTATGAATCTCAAACTCAGAAGTTTAGAGATCATATTACTTTTCCAGATTTTTGCAAGATCATGGTGAGGAGGTGCAAGAAGCATTATGAGGATAGATTTATTCTATCTATATTTGATGGTTCCCCTACTTGTTCAGCCAGGGCTTGGATAGAAGAGCTATACACCTTTTTGCAACAGCATCAAATTCCCGAAGATGAAGCCCTCAGAATAATAGCGCTGCACCTGGGAGGTAAGGTCTATGCATGGTGGTTATTTGAGTCATTTACTTTAAAAAATGCAAATACCTCTTCCTATGCAATTTTCATTAGAACTTTGATGGAGAGATTTGGTGGAAGGAATTCTGAAACACATGTGGAGAGGAAAAACACATTCAAACAAACAAAACCCTTGTATGTGATGAAGAAAACTAGAGACTCAGAATCATTTCAGAAAACCATGAAGGAGGTTGATATCTTGCATGATACTTTATTTGAGGCAAGACCTTCATCTTGCATTTTGGCACAAGGAGGAATAGAGATCCCTTTTCCAAAAGAGGATCCAATCATTAGAGGGTTTCCCACTCATATTGAGAAGGTTGAGGGAAACAACGCTGTCATTTCTAGAGTTGATCTAGTACCTCATGCAGCGGAAGGAGGAGCTCTTGCTCCCACTAGAGGGATTCTTTAATATTTTCAAGGAAGTCCCTAGGATCTCATACATGGAGGTCCAAGCACAATCAACGAGCAGCATGATTGTGCAGCAGTGCAGTTGGAAGGAGGAGGGAGGGAGGAAGAGCAACATCCTGTGATGAGAGGCACACACCCTTCTCTATTTCAGAGAGATAGTGCAAAGAGGAGGAATACTGTATTGTGATGTGAGAGCAAGGGCAAGGTTTCCCAACCATATGTACAGTCCACTCTTGACCTTGATGTTTCACTGCATAGAGGCATTCCACCAGGGAGGCAACCATATCTATTATTGATGAGAGACATTTTGTCTTTGGATTCACCACTCTTGGATTTTGGAGAGGTGAAGAGATTGGAGGATAACTTTGGCATGGGGGATGTCAAAGTAGCAGACGACAGGAGGAGGAGAGCTTCACATGCCAGATCACCAGTGTTGTATCTGAGGAGGATTGATCCTTACTGGAGATCTCAGCTTTTAGTAGAGTACTCCAAGGATCTTGGTGCATGCATGATCCTTGATGACCCGAAGAGAGATGAAAGATACATGGTAGATGATATGGTCATCTATTCACACGACAGATTCTTCTTGAATATAAATTCTAGTCTCAAGGAGAAGATGTTGCATGCAGCATATGAGGACTTATTTTCCATGCATTGTGATGCATATCTTGCCTTGGTAGATGAGTTCATTTGGGAGGGCATTCAACAAGATATATTTCAGCATATGAAGAGATGTAGAGCCCGGATGATGATGGAGAAGATGTCACAACCACCTTCCTACTTATTAGGAGTAAGGGAGCATTTTCAGTTGAGCCATTTCAGTTCAAGTCTTCTAGTGCATGATGGAGAATGTACAATTTCACCTTATGTTTTGTACTTCTTGTCTTTTTATGAGCAGCATATTGTACCAAGGAGGATTATTCCTTCTTGCATATTGTATATTAATGTAATTGAAGCCATTTGTAGCATTGAGATTGGCTATCTCATCGGTGTATTGTGTGTTGAGATTCAACAAGATGATGAGCTTAGTGAAAAGAGTTGCCTTCACTAAATGGGCCCGCAGGCTATTTTTGGCACAAGTCTATTTTTAGACATGTAGTTCATATTCTATGAGTTGTAGGATGCTATTTGTGGATGGTTGGTCAAGTTGGAAAAATAGATGGACTTATTTTATGCATAACTAAACGGAATCTATTTTTAGATTGCCGGTCTAAAAATGAATATGTTGAATATTATTAGCTCTAATAATATTTGATCAACATTACTGTTGGAGCACTTCGATTAGAGTGCCTGAGATGTGGCACAACAGTGTGAAGGAATTACGCTATTCACGAGGGTTTTCTTTGAGGCTAATGCATCTGGTCTTTGGTTAGAACTCATGTGATAGAGTTTGGTGGAGTTATAGAAGTAGTTGGTGGAGTTGTATTTAGTTTAACTTAGTTAGACTCAGTTGAGCTAGTTGTATCTAGTCTAACTGATTGATACACTAGTGAGAGTGGTGTGAATTAATTAGTTAATTAATTCACTAAATAATAACTCATTAATCAACTGAAGAATACATCAGTTAACTACAGTGCATGGACAGTTTCAGTGGAGACCAGTGAAGAGGTAGGTGAAAGAGCAAGTGTGACTATCAGTTGTGACTATAGTGATGCATTGATTGCATCCAACACTCAGTGGATATGCCAATGAGGATTGCGCAATGAAATCTTGGTGGATTAAAGTTCATTCAAAGCCATTCTTTAGCAGGGATTGCATAGTAGAGGCAGGCTAGCAGGTGGCAGAGATCGATGCATGGATTTGCAAGATCTAGCCTGATTAGTGTGTAGCGATTGTATTGTACTGAGAGATTGATATGATCAGCTTTGTATGAGGATTGTTACATGATATCTATGACATATATTATATACAGATAGTTGGGGTTTTTAGCTTCAGGATTTCCCGTTAAATATTTGTGTTAATGTGTGTGAATTTTTTATGGTTTCATGTGTGCATTGCAATTGATTTAATTTCCGCATGTGATGATCAATAGTGGAATATATTTTTTATTGTGCATGAATTCAAATAGTGTGTGATCAGGAGAATCTTGGATATATAACACATAAGTCATATAATTTATACATGGTATCAGAGTGATATTGATAAGAGCAGATTGAAATTATTGAAGCGGTTGAGTTTTGTGCTGGTGGAATTCAAATTTGCTGCAGTGTTTTCTTGGTGTCGAAGTTGAGCATTCATTGAAATGTATTTCAACGGATTGTGATTGGAGTATTCCTTTGAGGGCAGATCAAATTATATTTCATGGAAGGACAGGATGGAGGCAGTGCTGGATGATAATGGGTTGAAGGAGTTCATAGATGCATAAATTCCAAAACCTGCTTCTAGCGATGCAGCCGCACTTGACGCATGGCAAAAGAAGACAGAAAAATGTTGAAGGATTCTATTAGAAGGTGTGAAGGTTCACATAGTTTCCAGCCTTCATGGTAAATATTCTCCATTCTTGATGTGGAAAGCTTTGACAGACTTGTTCCAAAGCAGAAGCGACCAGAGGAAGTTGCCGCTTAAAGATAAACTCATAAAAATAAAATGGAGAAAGGCGGTAGTATACCAAGTACCTACAAAGTTTGTCAGGTGTAGGGATGGGCTAGGAAATGTGGGGGATACCTTGAATCAGAAGAAGACTTGGTGAGCTTGGGTCTCCTTGGAGGCTTAGAAGGTGGCATGGCTACGAGGACTCCTATCAATGGTTGGGAGAAAGCTGCCTGGCATAGAGCGACTTTGGTGAGATCATACGAGGAGGAGATAAGGCAGAGTACCAGGGATGGATCTTCATTGAAGAATGAAGATGAAGAAAATTACAATTTGGCTGCCAAAGAAAGGAAATGGAAAGGAAAGAAAAATCCTTCTCAATCCGGTGCAAAAGGCAAGAAGCAGGACATGTCCAAGGTGAAGTGCTTTCACTGTCACCAACACGTACATTACGCCACTAATTGTCCACAGAAGAAGAAAAATAAGCAGGCTGATGGATCTGCAGCTGGAGAGGCCTTAGCCTCGTAGTTTGAGCTGGATTTTTCACTGATCGCATGCTTGGTGTCAAGTTTGATGGGATCAGTGTGGTTTCTTGACAGTGGTGCATCTTTTCATATGACCGAAGACAAATATTTGTTCAGTGATCTAGATGAGAAGGATCTTGGAGTGCACATCGAGATGGGCGATGATGGTAGATATAGTGCGACTGGTATCGGGACCATGTTACTAAAAATTGTCACCTTGACATTCTGCTGACTGTATGAGCTCATTGTCACTCATACTTACCTCCTCTGCAAGTCTTACAACCTCTACTCTTCATGTCAAGCCCTAAAACAGGAGAAAAAAACCCTAAAAAGCTCCAAAACCCTGGGTACGCAGGTAATGTGAGCCTTACTTGCATTCCTGGCTAGGGTATGCAAGTAATGTGAAGAAGAATTGCGTTCCAAAATGCAGTTTCTCTATGTAATTCTTGCGTACCCTCTTCAAAGTCAAAAGGGTGAGAAACCAAAGTAAAAAAGTTGATTTTTGGTCAATTCTAGAAGCTTTTAGGTGAGATTTTTTGGGGATGAGTACGCTTTAATAAGGTTCATGCATCCCACACCTTAAGGAGCTAACCCCTTGATGTGAGGAGCCTATCCCTTTGAAGGAGGATTCTATCCCTTCATAGGTGGAACCCTAACCTCCTCATCTACTCTATAAAAAGAGGCATTGGGTAGCCTCAAAGGGAGTTCAAGCTTTAGTGTGTGATTGAGGTGAAGTGTTGTTGAGATTTAGACTTCTTTCTGCTGAGCTTTTGTGAGGAAAGATCACATACCTCTATGTGCTCCTGGAGGAAGAGTGCAAGACTTATCAAAGTAGAGGAGACTCCTGCTTCGGACCCCGGGAAGGCCTATTCAACATCAAGGCTAAGGTTGTAAGGTTCTTCTATTATTTTAAGATTAATACAATCAAGTTTTGTTTTTCTCAATAAATTGTCGTTCGATTGTTTATTTCAATAAGCTGTCCTTTGATCTTTTATTTCATAGATTCCTTGATCACTATGATAGGTATGTTTTATAATTATTTGTTATACAGGTGCTATTTAATATTTTCTTATTTGTGATTGTAGGTCTTTAAAGACGACACTTTGTTGCGACAAAAGACGACACTTTGTTGTGACGAAAGACAACACTTTGTTGTGATGGAAGAAATCTTGTTACAACGGAAGGATTATTGTTGCGACGGAAGAACTACGGTTACAAATAAGAATTTGGATCTAAGGTAGGATTGACACCTTCATAACATTTACTTGTAAAACGAATATATTTAGAGAAAGATAAAATTAGTTGTTCGTTTGTTGCTATATTGTCTTCTAACACTAGGGGGATCGATCTTTTCCGCAAGACCAATTTATCCGGCCAACAGACCATTTCCCTTGAGAGGGAGTCTGGTAAACCTTTCATCTTGAAGGATGTCATGCATGTTCCAGGATTGAAGAAGAATTTGATCTCTGTGGCGATGTTGGAAGACAAGGGATATGATTTATCAGAAGATTTATAATTAAAAAGGAATGTGATGTTGTTTTTAGCGAGGGAAAGGCTTTCTGGCAGCGATAAGAGGTGGTGAAACCTGGAGGATGGGGGTTAGGGGTTCGAGTTAAAGACCTTTATCAATTGCGAGGGTGAATGGCTATGAAACAATGGCGAGGGCAAAGTAGAAGGAGTGGTGAGCCGAGATGAGGGCGAATTGTGGCACAAGAGAATGGGCCATCTCCACCATGGCGCTTTGAAAATTTTGCAGAAGATTTCTACTGGGCTTCCCAAAGGTACAATTGCACAGTCAGATCAGTGCAAGGGATGTACTTTGGGAAAATTTGTGAAGACTAATTTTCATGAGAAGGATAGTCGTGCTTCGACGATCCTTGAGAGAATTCACACAGACGTGTGTGGACCTTTCTCGGTTGCTTCAACAACAAAGCACAAGTATTATGTGATATTTTTTGATGACTTTTCTCATAAGTGCTGGATCTTCTTCATGCAGAAGAAGAGCAAGACATACTCAAAGTTCTGTGAGTTCAAGGAACTGGTTGAGAAAGAGTCGGGGAAGTAGGTGAAAGCTCTAAGGAGTGATAATGGTGGTGAATACATCTCTAGCGAATTCAAAGAATTCTGTAGCAAAGAAGGAATTCGAAGAGAACTCATAGCGCCTCATAACCCACAGCAAAATGGGGTCGCAGAGATAAAGAACAGAATGATCATGGGTGCTGCATGGGCGATGTTGCATGATCAGGGCCTTCCCATACACTTGTGGGCTGAGGCATGCGACACTGCGGTTTATGTGCAAAACTGTTGTCCTCATAGAGTACTTGGCATGAGTACACCCGAAGAGGTGTTTTCTGGTAAGAAGCCTGATATTTCTCATTTGAAGATTTTTGGGCTCACATATATACATTCATGTGACGAAGGATGCTAAGAAGAAATTTTGGAGATGAGCTGAGAGGGTTGGGATATTTGTCGGGGGTACACGAAACACCCCACAATTATCATGTGTATTTGTGGGAACGGTTGGATGAGCATTGTGTGACGGGATATCAAATTTCATGAGAAGAAAGCCATGAATTTGTCGCTTGAGAGGGAGCTACACTTGCATGTAGATGAGGAGCTACTAGTTCCTAAAGATGAGCCTCAGGATGTGGATCAACCACAAGAGGAGGTTCATGGAGTGGAAGAAACCACTCATGCAACGCCAAACATCAGAGGGAAGAAGCGCACTACAGAAGCTGAGCGACTGAATCTTGATGCAGCGCAGAATGTGGGAGCCCCTACATCACAGTGCAGACAGAGACAGTCACTTGATCGATATACTAGATACATGGCTCTGATGAGCAATTGTAGCGTGACATAACCATATTCTTTCGAGGAAGCTGTGGAGGACCCTGCATGGGTAGATGCCATGGTGGAAGAGCATGATTCGATTGTCAGAAATAGTGCATGGGAGATTGTCCCAAGGCCGGAAGGGAAATCAGTGGTAGGTTCGAGATGGATCTACAAAGTGAAGCAAGCTGCTGATGGAAATGTTGAGAAGTATAAGGCAAGATTTGTTGCCTGAGGCTTCTCACAGATCGAGGGGATTGACTATGAAGAAACCTTTGCACCTGTCGCAAGGTATTCTTCCATATGGACCATCCTTTCTCTCTCAGCACAGATGGGTTGACACATTCATCAGATGGATGTGAAGAGTATGTTCCTCAACGGAGTCATTAAGGAGGAGGTGTACATTGAGCAGCTTGAAGGATTCAAAATCTTCAATAGCGAGTCGCATGTGTGCGAAGCTCGAAAAGAGCGTTGTATGGGCTGAAACAAGCACCTCATGCTTGGTACACATGGATAGATGGTTATTTCATAGGGCTTGGTTTCGCCAAGAGTGGGCGAATCCAAACCTATAACATATTTTGGTGGAGGGTAAGTTGTTGATCATTGTACTTTATGTAGATGATTTGATACTAACGAGTGATGAACTTTTGATACACTCATGCAAGGCAGATCTTGCAAAGGATTTTGAGATGAAGGACTTGGGTCTCCTTCATTATTTCCTGGGATTGGAAATTTGGCAGCGAAAGGGTGGACTATTTGTGTCTCAAGGCAAGTATGCCCGAGAGATACTGGAGAAGTTCAACATGCAAGGCTGCAAGCCTATCGACACTCCTCTTCTTGGTGGTTGGAGGAAAGAGGATGCTACATCGGCAGAGGTAGTGG
This sequence comes from Pinus albicaulis, assembly GCA_034641835.2. NCBI lineage: Eukaryota > Viridiplantae > Streptophyta > Pinopsida > Pinales > Pinaceae > Pinus > Pinus albicaulis. The sequence goes on from CM076578.1 coordinate 1,153,841,024, forward strand.
ATGCCACTGTTTATCGACAGTTGGTTGGTTCACTCATGTATCTAGTCAATACACGACTGGACATATGCTATGTTGTTAACCAGCTTTCACAAGCTATGGTTAAGCCTACCAAGCTCTTTTGGAAGGCAGGGAAGCATGTATTGAGATATCTCAGAGGCACATCGGGATATGGATTATGGTACAGACAGTCGGATGAGGTGAAGCTGCATGGCTTCACGGATGCAGATTGGGCAGGGAGCCCAACGGAAAGAAAGAGCACATCTGGAGGGATTTTGAGTATCGGGTTGACAGCAGTTTCTTGGTACAACAGGAAGCAAAGATCCGTGGCACTCAGTGCAGCGGAGGCCGAGTACATGGTAGCGAGTTTGGCTGCATGCGAGGCTATATGGATGAGGAAGATCCTGGTCGGGTTGTTTGGTTCACACTTAGATCCTACTGTGATATATTGTGATAATCAGAGTTGCATCAAACTCTCGGTTAATCCATTATTTCATGATAGATCTAAACACATTGACATCCGGTATCATCATATCAGAGATTGTGTGCAGCGGAGAATCATGTTACTTTCATACATTCCTACGGAGGATCAGGATGCTGATATCTTGATGAAGGTGCTCACCAGGAGAAAATTCGAATACCACAGGGGCAGGATAGGGGTTGCAGATAATCCTTATCTTGTTGAGAGGGAGTGTTGAGATTGCAACAAGATGATGAGTTTAGTGGAAAGGAGTCGCCTTCACTAAGTGGGCCCGCAGGCTATTTTTGGCGCAAAGTCTATTTTTAGACTATGTCTATTTTTAGACATATGGATCATGTTCTATGAGTTGCAGGATGCTATTTGTGGATGGTTGGTCAAGTTGGAAAAAATAGATGGACTTCTATTTTTAGACATATTGGGCGGAATCTGTTTTTAGATTTCCAGTCTAAAAATAGATATGTCGAATATTATTAGCTCTTAATAATATTTGGACTCTAAACATTATCTTATTCTCTTGGAGCACTTCAGTTAAGTGCACAGATGTGGCACAGTAGCTGACAGAAGGAATTACGCTATTCTTGAGGGTTTACTGGAGCTAATGCATGAGGACTTTAGTTAGAACTCATGTGACAGAGTTTGGTGGAGTTATAGAAGTAGTTGGTGGAGTTGTATTTAGTTTAACTCAGTTAGACTCAGTTGAGCTAGTTGTATTTAGTCTAACTGATTGATACACTAGTGAGAGTGGTGTGAATTAATTAGTTAATTAATTCATTAAATAATAACTCATTAATCAACTGAAGAATACATCAGTTAACTACAGTGCATGGTAGTTTCAGTGGAGACCAATGGAGAGATAGGTTAAAGAGCAAGTGTGACTATCAGTTGTGACTATAGTGATGCATTGATTGCATCCAACACTCAGTGGATATGCCAATGAGGATTGCGCAGTGTAATCTTGGTGAATTTGAGTTCATTCAGAGCCATTCTTCAATAGGGATTGCACAGTAGAGGCAGTCTAGTAGCAGGTGGTAAAGATCAGTGCATGGATTCACAAGATCAGGCTTGATTAGTGTGTAGCGATTGTATTGTACAGAGAGCTTGATATGATCAGCTTTGTATGAGGATTGTTACATGATCTCTATGACATATATTATATACAAATATTTGGGTTTTTTAGCTTCAGGCTTTCCCGTTAAACAACTATGTTAATGTGTGTGAATTTTTATGGTTTCATGTGTGCATTGCAATTGATTTAATTTCCGCATGTGATGATCAATGGTGGAATAGATTATGTATTTTACATGAAGTTAAAATAGTGTGTGATCAAGAGAATCTTGGATATATAACACATAAGCTATATAATTTCTACATTGTGGGGAAAGCCACATAACTTTTGGTGTGCACCATTGACACCTTTTTGTACTTCCATGTTTATATCTTGTAAAAAGATCGTGGTAGAAAACAAGTGGCTGGAAAGGCACTGGTTTTTGTTTGATTTTATGCAGGCAAGGAATGCACTGCATTGGTTCCTTGTATGGGAAATTGATCCACTTTCTGGTTGTCATGTGACAACTTGTTTCTATTGGTTTTTTCTTCCATGTATTGCTGATATGTGTATGTTCATGGGGAGCTTTGATTGGAGAGTGGGCTTGAATCTGAGGATGCCCATTGGCAGCATGATTCTCCCTACTATACATGTTGTACATTTCAGGAGGAACCATGGGCCAGCCATGAATGCCACATTACATTTATTTCCTTCTTGTGGGAGGAACCACTTGAAGAATTTGAGGAGGCACTCCATGGATCATGAGAAAATGGAGGAGTTAGCACAGTCAACTATTTTCCCTTTGAGGAAGAGGGGAGACTCATCTATGAGCCACTCCATTGATATGAGAAAAACATATGGTGAGAGTATTTTTGATTTGCATGATGATTTGTTTATATATATGCATCTCTTAAATATATATGTGCAGGAATTTTCTCGAAGAAGGATTATTATTCCTTCTAGATTTGATGGTCTACATAAGGCCCGGGATCAGCACTTTCTCTACACTTATCATAAGTGGAGAGATGGACAGCGTGGGGTAGGCTACATTGTCTACCATGAGCAGATTTTCATCCCACCTACTTTTCCAAAGCCAAAGGTGGAGGACAGTTTCTAGGAGTTTCCTAGTTGGAAGGTAACTCATTTTGTATGGATGATTTCTTGGGGATGGAGGATCCACATGAGGAAGATGTTCCTCAAACACTTGATAGGCTCCATGCCTTGAGAGGAGGCTTTCCAATTCTTTCCTTGCAGTTTCTTGAGGACAAGCAACATTTGGGAGGGGAGGACTGTAATGTTCCAAAATTTTTCGACAATAATATGGAACATTAATTTTTGCTGATTTCACCGAGGAGGAGAATAAATGGGTAAGGAGGCCCATGAATAGTGATAATCTCAATAAAATACCTCATATTATGAAAAGGGATCATCATTGGAGCTGGTTTCCACACCCTCATGTGTGAACAGGGCTATTTGCAAGTGGACAAGGTCAAGTTTGATCAAGTCAATAGCGCTGGGATAAGAGGTGGCGAGCACTTAGAGAAGCAGCACAGTATGAATGAGGAAAGGGTTATTTGGTGGAAAAAACCCTAAGAGGAGTGCGATCCATGAAGAGGGGATTTCACTTGCTTAAAAGGAGGTTAAGGCAACCATTGTTTCTCATGCTTGTATTATTCATCACATTCTCTATTCAGACAATTGTGCATTCTTTGTTGTTTAGCAAGAATTGAGGGAATTCCTGTTTACGATTCCTTCTCCTTCTTGAGAGGTATCTTGAGGGATTGTTCTTCATTTTCCTCACATCTAGGCTTGAGGCCAAGCATCCTCCATCAAGACAGCATTATTTCTGCAACAAAGTAATGTTGTGTTGCTGGGTGTTGCAGTGAGGGTTCACTACACCACCTCCATCAGCTATTTTTAGAGGAGGAGTCTCTATTTTCTTTGGGAGATCATATTGGAGGAATTCCGGAGCTTATTGCAGACTTTGGCATCAAGGCCAACTCATTCCCTAGCCCTACAACGCAGTTCCATCTAGTAACTACGTTATTTTGAGAGAAACATTTGCAGTGGGGCTCTTGCAGATTGTTGGAGGGTGAGATCCTTGGTGAAGGGATCAGCCTTTCATCCTAAAGATCCATTGGAGGAGGCACATTCAGTTTTGGCATCATCTATTACCATCTCCATCTAGTTCTATTTCTGAGTTGCTGCAGCTACCCAACAACTCCGACATTTTGTAGTTTTTGTATTTTATTGCCAATCCTTCCAGGATTGACATGAGGTAGTCTTTGTGAGCTGATATCTTCACTCCCATTTTTATATTGGGCCACATATTGATTCATCCATGTATTTGACATATGTAGCAAAGAGTTGCTCTATAAAACTGTGCTGTCATAGCTTGGTATGCATTGTGTAGCAGTATTTTATCATGTATCTTGTACTTGTTTCTTGAGGCTGAGTATTTCCCATCTTGAGTGACCTTTTTCGTCAAGATCTTGTATTCATTTGTTACTACTATTATCTAATGAGACGACTATGGATTTCTCTCACATTTCTATGAGTTAAGTGTTGCTGCTGCTCCTTTATTGTGTTTGCATATTGCTGGGTCTCCAACATTAGAATATCTTGAGATATTCTCATTGTTGTAACATTTTCCTAATTTGGAACACTACATTCTAGGCTGAGGAAATATGTCAAAGCATCTAAAATGTCATTTAATTTTGGAGTGGATTACCAATTCTTTAAACTATTAAAAAAATCCAAATCCTAATTATTTCTAATATAACATAAAGGATGATTCTTCACCTTTAATCATAATTAAGCTTTGAAATGTTTTTGAAAGGTAGAATTCAAGAAGATATATAATTCCTTAAACATTAGGATAGAATATTTAATTTATCATATGTAGGAGATGCATGTAGAAATCTTCTACAAACAATCAAAACATATTTAAAGATAATGGAAAGAAAAAATTAAATTATATAGAGGAATTAACTAAAAAAAATAGTTTCAGTTAATTAATCTCTTTAGTTGATTATAATTGTGCAGGGGATTTCAGAAAGGTTGATATTTAATCTTATCTTACCCAAATTTATATTAGATCTAAACATATGTAGAAATAAATAAAGATGGAAACATAATAAGTAACTGGAAAAACTCACAGTAATACACAAGTTGCTTCAAATAAGTCCATAATCCTTCTATTAATCTCATAAATAATTTAGAAAATTACAATCATGTTAATGGCTTATCACGAGGGTGCAACCTTGGGTATTTCAAATTAAAAAGTACTTATAGAGTTTTTTGTTCTAAATATTTGGACTTTGAATCGAAATTTATTACAAAATATCTTATCCAAACTGATTTGAATTTTACAAAAATAGAACTAGTAAAAAAGAAATCATAACTGATTTGACATCTTGCACAAAATTTGAGGACTATTGCTGGTGAATGGAGTTGTAAAGCTGTTGTGTTATTTCTTGTTCTTGGAAATCTATTTGTTGCTCCTGAAAACCTGCATTCTGCTGCTAAAAATCTATTATCTCTCATTCGATGAGCTCGCACAATTTGTCCCATCTTTTCTCATTAGGGATAGAAAATTTTACTAATTTTCTGTATGATTCATCCACTTTGGTATATTTCTCAAAAGTTGGCTTAGTTATAAAAAAATGTTTAACTTCATGGTGAATTAATAAATTATAACTTAAACCTTCCATGAAAGCCTTCCTAATGATAGTTCCTTTGAGTTTAGAAAATTTAGCTTCATCTATTGCTATATCATGCAATATATGGTGATATTCTTCCAGTGGAAATAATTTTTCACCTATACCATGTAGTCCTCGAAGTGATTTTTGATGTAGAGATTTAAATTTCCTATGAAACGTTTTAATTTGAACTTCTAAATTGTGACATTTATTCTCTAGTTGTAGCATTAAATTTATTTTAGTGAGTACCTTCCTCACCTCCAAGACAACTTCAGTTCTATCTTCTATTTCATATTCTTCAAGCTCTTCTTTTGTCTTGGAATTCAAAACTCTGATTATTCTTGTAGCATCTCTTGGTTTTTGGTCGAGGTCCTTTTTTACTTCTTCCACTGTTTTTTTATTATCTTTGTAACAACTCTTCCTGTTAAAAAAAAATCTCAATTAAAGGCCTTAATTTAGTCATTAATTCATTAATATTAAGCCAAATATTTTCTTTGGCCTAAGAAATGGTCCAAGAAATTGACGATTCATTTTCATAAGTTGTTATTTTCTTTGTTAGCTTAAGCTTAAAATTCTTTTGAATTTTAGGTAAATAAGCATTATCAGTTTTTAGTTTCTTCTCTTGTAGCTTTTGTAACTGTGTGCTAAGTTTCTAAATTTCTTGGCCCTTTAAAGTTAATTCTCCCATGGCCTTTGATAAATATATTGATGAATCATTGGACTGTGTATCTATTATGATAGGTTTTGTTGTAGATGTCCATGCTATTGATGTCCCTATTGTTGAAGTACCTACATTAATGGTGTTTCTATGGGAATGGCAGCTGAAAAACTAAGATGTTGTTCTTTTTCCTTTAATAGTGTGTCCATATCAACTTCCACTTTTTGAATCTGAACATTTTATTCATTTATTAGTTTGAACATATCTTCTTTTTCCTTCTCCAATTGACCAACTTCTTTAGCCTGTGGATGTTCTATAGTTGGGAGTTTCAACTGCTTCCTCAATGCATGAATATCAACATTCTTATTCTTAATCATTTCTTGAGCTTCTTTAACATCATTAGGATCACATCCCAATTTTATTACCAGATCCTCCCATGATTTAATTATTGTATATTTGGCCAAGGATGACATTTTATCCATCTTTAATTGTGAATGAATGTTATTCAATGAATCTTGTAGTTTGGACGATACCATAGTTGAACTAGTCAAAGTAGAATATATAATTTCTCCATCCTAGTTATGTAGTTTGATATGATTAATTGCATGTTTTTTTGGTGTGTCAGAGGAGAAAATGGATGTTTTATAATCTTCTGCACTTTTAGGGTCTGGAACTTCAGGTTCCCAAAAGGCTAACTAAAATTCCTTTTCAATATCAAGTGCATAAAGAAGTATGTGTTGAGTAGTAGAGGTATGTTTCTAGAATTGAAAATACCAAGGAAGTCCAATGAATAACTGACCGAGGATTCTCATGTGCATCTAACTTCTATAATGGAAATTTGAATCTATCTTCTTAATGAAACATAAAAAAATACACAAGGATCGATTGACGCTTAAAAGCACCTTTAGTAGAATTTTTTTAAAAATGTTCATGAATGTTGTTTACCAAAAAGTGACTATAGTTGAAAATGTATGATGGTTTATCATCTGCTGAAAATAATGATAAAAATGCTAATATTACCTCATCATCCCACTGATCACTAGGGTAACCTAACATATAAGCAACCATAGAGATCACTTTCCTAGAAATTTTTGGGAATATTGTAGAAGAGTAGGGTAGATTGGTTCTGAGTAACTTGAAATTCTTAGGTAAAAATAACTCAAATATTTTGGATCGTTAAGGAAATGTAATTTTTTGGTAATTAATATCCATGAGTGGATAGGTAGAAAAATGATGCAGACAGGTTACATGTTTGATAAGGAGAGCTTGGCATACACACTCAAGAGTAATGGAAAATAAGATTTCATTATTTTGAGAAATTATGGCCCTTTGACTTGGAAGGTATTTCAGATGACACCAAGTAACGAATTCGGGGAAGAAATGAGTTTGGGGGAAAGTGAATTGGGCAAGGAATGATTCTCATATGCTTAAATCATCATTGGTATCTAAAAAATTATGGTTTTCCCAGTTGTGAAGTTCATAAAGATCAAACTCACACTAGGGTTCAAAATTTTTATATTGTTTATCAACTAGGAAAAGTTCATATAAATTCACTATAGGAGGAAAAATTGGGATTTCTACAACTAACTTGGACTTTCTTTTGGATGATGACATGATGAATTAGGAATTTACAGGCACAAGTATCGAATTACTAGGAAATTTCTCATTACTGGTGTAGCGAATGACTATGAGTTTTGATAAAATCCAATTTTCACCTACCCTGCTGCAAAAGAATGGGAGAAAAGGAGTATGAAGGGAAGCATATTGTTTTAACGGGATTTGAATGAACTAACCATTTTTAGGTGTGTCTAGTTAATTCACTAGACGTTGGTGGGAAGGATGAAATGAGGTAACGGTTAATTAGCTATTGGCGAGAGGAATTTATTAACATAACGGATGTATGACATGGGTGAATGAGGGAGTCACATATGGCAGAATTTCAGTGGATTCTGGAAGCGGCAACAAGAGTGGAGAGGATGAGAGAGCGTTTTTCGGTGCCAGGGGGGGTGTAGGTAGTTTATAGTTTTCGAGAGAGGGGGGGGGTAGGCAGTTTATAGTTTTGAGAGGGTGTGGGGGGGGGGGGGGGGGGGGGTGGGGGGGGGGTCACTGTGGGGATGACACGTGGGTGAGGGCGTTAAATAAGAATCCACTTTTCGAACCCCCCCCCCCCCCCCCCCCCCCCGCCCCCTCGTTAAACTTTGAAAGCGCAAATGGGGTATGAACTTCATCCCCTCCATTTATTATTTCTTGGTCTTTATTGAAAGGGACAAGAGATCAAATCAAATACATTTTATTTACAACTTAATTAATCCTTTATTAATTAATATAAAAAGGATTTAAACATTAATCTAAATATAGTTTCGGCGGCATTTAAACTAGCACGCCTATATTAGGGACATTATATATATATATATATAATCCCATTTTATTCTTTTCTTTGTATTTTTCAATTTTTATTTGTTTCTTTTTGTATTTTCTTTTCTTATATATATATATTTTTGTTTTCTTTTTTTTTCAACATAGAAGGAAAATGGAAAATATAACATGGTTAAAATAAGTTACAACATTTCCCATCATGGTTTTGAGTTGCCAATATATGTCTATAATTTTCATGTATCTAGTCTGTATAGTGTGCGTGTTTCTAATGTTTGGTAGATCCAACTTCCAAACTTTTTCTGAACTTCAACATCTGAAATGAACTTGTGTTCCACCCTTTCTTCCTCCTTCGACTAATTGATTTTCCTTGTTAATATTTAGAGGGGTGCTACCTAAAAAGGTTTTAGTTGAACTCTTTTTCACTACTTGAGCTCTCAGAGAAGGGGGAGGCATAAAGCCTCATTAACCCCTTCAACTAGAAGAAAGTTGAACACATGACATAGAGTGGCAGGGGATAAGGAGATAATATAGTAAAAATATGAGTAGAGACATTTTGAAGTAGTGACACTTACTTGGAGGATAAGAGGCTTCTAAGATATAGAAAATCCATTGGTGAGTTTCTAATAATACTCTTATCTGAGTAGCTAATATGTAGCTAACTTGAACTAGAATAGAGACTACGAAAAATCCAAAAGCGATGAGAGAAAATGTAGAACATAAGTGCCTACCCCTGTAGAGGAGGTTGCAAGCATTAACCTAATGGATCATACCAAGAATAAAAAGAGAACATTTTTGGGAGCCAAGACTTAGATATCCTCTAGATAGAAACATGCACAATAGTAACTAGAAACATAGAACCATGACCTTTCCTAACCTTACAGAAGCTCAAGAAAATCCTTGATACTCTGAAACTTCCTAAATGAATAAGAGAGAGTGATAAATATAAGTGAATAGCCCATATGGATGGGTCTACAAGCACAAACCCAAGAGAATCCTAATTTAGGATGAAAACTTACTTGGGACAAATGACTGTAAATACCAACTGAAGCTAAACACACCATATAGTAACCATAAGCTTGAATCCAAAACTTTTCCAGAAACCAACTTTATAGCAAATCAAGAAAATCATCACTTCATTGCTATCCAAACTGACTAACCACCACACACTAAGAGTGTCGAATATGAAAGGGGTAATAATTCCAATCTTGTTTAAAATCCCTTACGCACTCCTTCCCCACATTAACATCTACCCGAACATTCTCCACCTTCTTCACCATCGCTACCATGCCACTACTACTAGAGCTTGCACAATAATTATTCAACTTGCAGGAGGCCATCAATCAGTCGGACCAAATAGATTTTAACATCAAAACTATGATAAATCCCTTGCATGATCTGTGAGTGTAACAATATGCCAAGTGTATGGAGCCTTAGATTTTTTGTCGTGTTAGCCCCTCCTTCCCATGACCTTAAACATTGAAAGCATGATTTCACACCCTGCATGGGGAGGGAACACCAATAATGTTGGGGATAATAATTTTCTATATTTATTGGGAATGGAATCCAATGGTAGAAGTTTGGGTGAATTACACTACTTTTGGTAGGATAGGTGCTTGAATTTTTAGTCAATTATCTTACAAATACCAATAAAGTGAACAAAGTGTGATCATATCAACCTCACTAAGAGAATTATGATTAAAGGGGCAATAGGACATATTTAATAGTATGGACGAAGAAGTAGGATAAATTTGTAGATCTCAAAGTGTTATACAAGAGAGCAATCATGTAAACATAGTTGCATCGAAACCGAAATACATTACAATATTGAAACCTAGGAATGTTAATCTCCTAAATGAAGGATAATTTCTTCTTAACTATTTAAATATACCTCGAAATATCAATACATGCCACATAAACCTAGGAGAAATAGAGTGTATCTACAACCAACATAAAATTAAGAGAAAACTATATTTTAATTTAATTTGGAAATAAAACTCAATCCATTTTAAATGAAAAGATAGGCTCTAACGGTGTCATAAAAAATAAGATTACAATATTAAGTAAAGCAAAGATAATAGTTATAGAAGAATATTTCTAAAATATCTATTAAAGGCTTCTTCTCTAATTTTATTTAAGAAAAATGCTTTATCTTCATTTACAATCAATTACAAGAATAATAACTCAACACCAATACTTAAAATTGCAAAAAAAAAAAATACAAAAATTTATTAGCATAAAACTTATATATATGATATGATGAAAATCGCTAATTACCTACCATGAACTTCTCTAGACTCACCCACCTAGTTCCAAAACCCTTTTTACATCACTCTCATTTATTAATAATCGACAATGCACATACACCTCATAGTGTCAAAGAGGTAAAATTGCAATAAAAACATGATATAACCAATAAAAATTAGTACCTATATAGAGAATGAAAGACAATCATTAATAAGTCATCTTGTTCATATTATTAAAACATAAAATAATGTAATTTATTATTAATGGAATGCCCAATTTAGTGTAGTTATATTAATAATTATCATGAGTAGACCACAGTGTAGTAGATAGAATGGTAGGGTTATTTTTTTTTTGGATAACTATTAATCATCATAAATCTATTTTAATCACGTATTAATACAAAATTTATTTGGTTTAAATTTTTTTAGAGTACACAACAATATGTAATTTTTCATTGTTTAAATTGCATTTTTAAATGTTATAGAGATTATATGTAGATATAATATCTACAATTCAATATAAGGTAGATGTGTAGGTGTTACGCTGTTAGATTTAAATATTTTTTAAATCCATTTTTTTTATATTATAATTTTATTTTTATTAATAAAATTACCAACAGTTTTTTAAGATAAAAGAAAATCATAATATACATATGACATATCATAATATATATATATATATATATATATATATATATAAATTATATTAATAAATTAACATCCATTTTACCATATAAATTAAAATAATGGTTTCGTAATTATATTTAAATTTAATTAATAAGCATATAAAAAAGTTTAATATTTACAACAAAACAAGATTCTTAATTATGAATATTCACTTCATTTTTTTCATGGATATTTTTATAATATCATGGCTTATCAATACCACATACCCAAAGATCTTAATTCATTTCAGGAATTTTTTTTATAAATAATTTTTTTTAATTTAATTTTATAATAATTTTCAATTTAAACTTAATATTTATAATAAATATACAATATATTTTTAATCATGGATATTCATTCTTATTTTACTATGAATATTTAGCTAAAAACTTCCTATTTCAACTTAAAAGTTTGTTGACTTTTTTATTTTTATTTTTTTAATTAACAACCTATATGTATTCAGCTTAATGATTATCAATAATTGTAATATGTTGGAAAATTTGTTAACCTACATTGAATTTTAATAAATTAAAAAAAATTGATTATACGAAAGCTTATTCTTTCTCTGATTCAGCGGCGATGATTTCGGCCGGCACTCCATCCGTTGACGGTATTAATGTGGGCTGTTATTATCCAACAGCGGTGGCCTCGGCGGAGTCTTCACAGATGTCACTAACCAACACTTCCCACGTTCAAAACGAAGATATTAACGCCACCAATATTTTTCATGTTGAGCAGGATTAGGTCCACGTTCGCCGAACCTTTTAATTTGGCCTGCTGTTGCCACTAGAGACAAGTGGCCACCATTAAGTCTTACGTGTTACATTGAGAATATATTATTTATTTACAAATAGAACGGGCTTAAAAGAAACCTAAAATGTGAGCTGGCAAATTTCTTTCTTTCTATGCACATCGTGTTGACTCACACTCACGTTTTCCTTAATGCAAAACGGACATTCTATTGGTAATGTTTACCTCTGGGCTAATAGGTGAAATGTTTAATTTTAATAAAGGGAGATATAAAAGAAGTTTTTTATATTAATTACATTAATATTTTTAATGTGGTTGTGTTAATATTAATTTGTAATAAATATTGTTATAATATTATACACTAATAACATGGTTTATAAATATTACTTGTCTAAAAATTATAACTCATTTTAAAATTAAATTACTTAATAAATATTTATTTTAATTTTATTTTATAATAAGTTTTTAAATTAAATCTAAAATAAATAAATAAAAATTGGGGAAATATTGTAGTAGTGTAAATGTTTATAAACATGTATATGTGGGTTAAATTTAAAAAAACAATAGGCTATTAAAATCAATCTTCCGGAAAATCACACGAGAGATTTTAGAACCGACGCATTTCGAACAACTCAATGTAGTTCATCATCACAATAATTAAGATTGGCTGATCCGACTATCCATATATATCATGCAGAGAAAAGCAACGGTCAAAACCTATGAAAAATAATAGACATTAAAAATGGTCAAAAATGAAAATGACAATAAATAAACAAATAAAAATTAAAAACTATATAGTCCAAATTAAAACTAACAAACTAGTCATTATAAAAATAAATCAAAAACTAAAATATAAAACCAAAAAGAATAAGTCAATAAAACTAAAATAAATAAATAAATTAATTAAAATAATGTACACAAAAAATAAAAATAAATAAATAAATAAATATAAATATAAATATAAATAAATAAAAATAAAAATAAAAATAAAATAAAATAAAAGTACAAATAGAAGCAAGGTCAAAATCTATAGAAAAAATAGATGATCAACCTGATCTAAAATTACTCTAATACATAAATGAACAAAATAAATCCCATCCTAAAGCAATAAAATAAAAATACAGACCAAGTCAAATAAAAAATAAAGATTAAGTCAATTTTTTTTTTAATAATAATAATAATAATAAATAAATAAATTTAGTCAGCATTAGAAAATAAAATAAATAAGGGAAAATCAAACATAAACACATATGAAGCAAAAAAAAAAGGGAAACCAAAGGAGCAGAAAACAAAGGAGGTAGGACCACTACTAAGAGCAAAGAGATGGAATCCAACAACTGCTAACTTTCCACCCGTCATCCCTGTTCAACGTATGGGGCCTTTTCTCAATCTCAATAGCTTCCCTAAATTTACGGTGGTGAAAATGTTCCACCCTAGCAATGATTCTAGAATCTTCCATACAAATATGATGCTTTGTCTTCTCTGCGTGCTCAGCTAGAGCTGAGGACCTCATCCTACCTGCCTGATATCCGCAGTATGCTCTTGAAGCCTTTTATTAATCGACCAATCTGTTTCTCCAATGTAGGGAATCCCACACGAGCACGGGATCAAATAAACACCTTTCATGCTTTTGGGGTCCAACGGGTCTTTCACAGATCTAAGGGAACCATGAATGGTGTTCAAAGGTTTAAAAGAGGAAGAGATATTATGCTTCCTTAAAATTTGAGCGATCTTGTCAGTAGTACCTTGAATAAAAGGAAAATGAACTCTACCAACAAAATCATCTTTTACGTTTTTCTGATTCAGACCTCTGCTGGCATTCATGAAAGCCTTCAAACCCTGACTTTTACTATAGCCATTCTCTTCAAAGACCCTAAGGAGATGGACCTTCTCTTCACCCAAATGATCACTATCTGAAATTCTAAGAGCTCTCGTGACTAAAGTGTTAAGAACTCCAACTTTTTGAGCTGGAAAATGATGAGAGAAAGAATGAAAATATTGCTTAGTGTGAGTTTGTTTTTCCAAAAAACAAGGTGCGATAAAGAGCCATTATTATTTCTAAAGATGAGAACATCAAGGAAAGGAAGGCTTCCATCAATCTATGTTTCCATCGTGAACCTAATGGCGTCAGATTGATTATTCAGGTGCCTATGAAAAGAATCTAACTCTTGATGGCCATGAGACCAGTTTAAGAAGGTGTCATCCACAAACCTCTTCCAAACCTTCGGGTTTAAAAGGAGCAGAAGCCAAATCTTTGGATTCAAAATCTTCCATAAAATGGTTTGCAACCATCGGGGAGAGCGACGAACCCATGGCAACACCAGAGGTCTTCTCATAAAATTCTCCCTCAAAATAAAAAAAGGTAGAAGTAAGGCAAATTTATACCAACTTTGCACTGTCCAGATCAATGATTATTTTGATTACTTCCACAGCTTGCCTCAATCTATGTAGAAACATTTTGACTTGGTGAAATAAAATAAAATTAAAAAATAGAATAAAATGAAATAAATTGATAATGATAGTTATAAATAAAACATGTTTGACTTAGTTAAATTACATAAAATTAAAAATACAAATAAAATAATATATTAAACATGGGATGATGTAGTCTCACAAAAAAATTACTCTCTCTCTATATATATATAATTGTAATTATAATTATAATCAATAATAAAACCACTTAGGGGTTGATATGCAAGCCTCTTTTAAAGTAAACATAATTAATTCCTCTCTCACCTTGGTAGATTTGGAATTAAGATGGATCTAGACTGGTTTAAAACAATATATAAAATATTTTACATAACATGTGCATTGAGTCATTTTCTAGTGCACATTAAAACATTTGTTTGTTATTAATATATTTTTAAGAATACTTCAACATTAATTCATATTAAAATATTTTATTCATAACCCACATTGGATATTTTATTAGATACAACATTAAAATATTTTCTATATTTGCTTGAGTGGGCCTCATGGTTAAGAGCACATGTTTCCTTCTAATATCTCATATGAGTTATGAATAAAATATTTTAATATACATTAATATTGATGCATACTTAAAAATATATTAATAACAAAAAAACCATTTTAATTGTATTTCTATTAGCAGCTAGTCGGTAGGGTCAAAACTTGGAACCCAAAACCAACTTCATATATATCTATATCTAGAAAAAAAAACATTAAAAAAAATATTTTAATATTGTATATGATTACGCCCTAAGGCGTTCCTCTTGAAAACAAATCCTCTAGCCATTGTGTACTGGTATGCACCATTGGATGGAATGTTAGACGATTGAAAATTTTTAGGCCATCATATTAATAACTAATAGTTAAGGAAAAAACTAATAGTTAGAGCTACTTCTTGTTGAACGGTTTCTTGATCGCTTAACGATTTCTTTATGGTTTCTCTATTATAGCCTTTATCTTGCAATGATTTTCAATATTGAGCATGAAATATGGTTTTGGGAGATGGACTCTTCAAATAAACCAACAATATTTACTGTAGACCTAGTGAGTAGGGTATCTCCTACTGAAAATAAGGAGATAATAACTATTGTTGGATATAGAATTGATTAGTTTTTCGACATCTCTGTCTTTCAAATGGATTAACAAAACATAATGGACTTTGACACTTGTTTACTGAAAGTACAGATAAGTGGCGCGACACCCACTTGGTGATGTACTGAGTGGTAGTTACAATGTATGCATAACCCTTAGACAACATTTGAGAGAGTAGTGGTAAGCCTAGTATCCAATGTGTTAATGATCACCCCGAGTAGACACAAGGCTCTCTTCAATGGGATAGCTCAGGAATAGTGAAGCACATCAGCCGACCCTAGGTAAATTTGTAGACATCCCTATAGGATAATAGTACCGACACTATAGAAATTGAAATGTTGTCTTTTTTGCTAAATAATGCTCTCCGGGAGGGGCATCATGGCATGAATATAGAATGTCTGGAAACTCATCTTCTCTGATGCACCTTCTTACTTTTTTAAGGAAACGATAGCACATTTTTCAGTGTTCAATCAATTTTTAGACAATTTGGGTAGATTTGTCTTTCAAGGAAAACGAGGAAAATGCCAAAATTTCTTGCAAGGAAAGTTTGTGAATGCAAAGATAATTAGTAATGCCCAAATATTAATTTCAGAATAATTTGTATGATTTAATTAGTGATGGATTTATTGTTCAGATCCACCCTTCTCGACCATGGATATGGCAGCTATACCAGGAAACAACTGCAACTACCTAAAAAAAGTGAATAGGTAAGTAGATAGGATTATCAAATTGGAAGAACTTGTAGTTAGGTTTCATAATCATGCAAATGATATTCATATATTAAATTTTAGATTTTAATGTTTTATTTTAGTAAAAATAGAAAAATTACATGTGAACTAAAACAAAAACATTAAAGGTTTAAATGTATTCTCTAGGCTACTAAAAAGTCCTTTCTATAGGTACAACAATGCAATCCAAAATATCCTCCAAGCTTATAGATATATTAAATTACACTTTATTTCTATGTGTGTAGATGGAACATGAAGGAGCATAATGCTAAACTCAAGCCAATCAAAAAACATTCCAAATAGCCCAAGAATAGTTTCATATTCAAGTGATGAAGAAATGACATATGCAAGAAGCTCAAGAAACAATAATAGTTCAAGAAATGAATGATGATCATTGAAATTGAAAGGTACAAGTTGTATATTGTGGAATGTTTATCTGTTAAAACTAGCTATGTTGCTTAATGTGGACATACTGTTCCAATTGGATGATAACATATTGCCATAACTATAACAAATATTTATTCACATTTTTAATATCACGGGCCTTCGTGTTTTCGTATTTTTTTATAAAAAAAGGTATTTTATTCATGGGTAATACAATGAATTTCTTATTATATTGCATCACCCAATGTTGTAAAAATTTACATGGCTAAAAAGTATATGGACAATTTACATTGTTACATAGCATGTGAAACTCACAAATGTCTATTACAAAAGCTAAGAATTCTCTAGCTATCTCTAAAAATCAAATCCTAGTGACCTCTTGCTTTGCCCTATTTATCGTAAAGGGTGGCTATCAACACGTGGCTATCAACACCTCCCTAAAAAGTAGGTGATTTGTCTCCTTGAAACTCGAGAGAAGTAGAGCTTGAATCCCCTTGATCTTCCACTTGCCTGTTTGCCTTTGATACTAATATTGATATTGCAATTCTGAATCAGAGTCAAGTTTGTACACATCAAAGTAAAACTTTCATTCCAAATCTTTTGGAACTCTTGATCGTATAACAACCACAAAATAGCGTTATAAATTGTTCATTCTTATACATCCTCGTTTAAGGTAGTGATTATTATTGTGTTCATTTATAAATTGAAAAGGAGTGCCTTTTTAATTTAAAAAACTTGTCTTTTTATTAAAATATTGGAGAGAAATCAGATAAAAGTGGAATATATATATATATATATATATATATATATATATATAATTCAGAAGATATTAAATATATATTGTATTTTAGTTTAAATGGTTAATTTAAGTAGTTTAGAACCAGATTTAAATATATTTTTATAAAATTGTTAGATATTGTTAATCACATTTAATTTCTTCTATTCCTTTGGGGCTAGGTCTTGTAGCAGTAAGTTTAGCCTCCACTAAATGCGGTAAATTCTTACACAAATATATATAGTATGATGAAATTAAAATTCTAAAACAAGCGATTAATGCAATGTTTCTTCAGATAATGTTCCATGCAACTTGAGTGTCGTGTAAAGGAAATTTAAGTTGTTTGGCATTATCTCAAATAAAAATTGAACGAAAACTTGAACGTGTTTTTAGGTGCTTACTAGTGCATCGACTAAAGCATTGACATACGTGGCATAGATCTACTTGTTACTTCCCAACTAATTAATGGAAGACTAGCAACTTTGTACTAGAGGATTTCGTATGTATACATGATGTAAAATATATTTTATATTAGAACAGCTTCAGCTCAGCTTGCTTCAGAAAATTTCTTAGATGACTCTGTTACAGCTTCACTCAGCAAATGGTGGAAATTCCACCAAATTCGTAGGAGCTTTGACCATCCTGAGCACAATATTTGATCTATAATTTTGAAGGAAACTTATTTTGTTAATAATAAACATTTTTTTCCACACCTGGATTTCATGGTCGTTCGTAGCAATAGAGGAGGAATAAACGAGATACATTTAGAGATGTTGCTCAAAGTGGAAAATTCCACCTACAGTCGTTGGAACTTCGACCATCCTCAACACAATATTTGATCTATAATTTTGAAGGAAACTTATTTTGATAATAATAAACATTTTTCGACCATCCTCAACACAATATTTGATCTATAATTTTGAAGAAAACTTATTTTGATAATAATAAACTTTTTTTTCCACATGTAAATTTCATGGCCCTCTGTAGCAATATAGGAAAAATAAACGAGATACATTTAGAGATGTTACTCAAAGGCGTTATGGATTCAATGCAATTATTAACTGAAAAGAAAGCAAGAAGAGATAGTTTAAAACATAAAATTGTTGGTTATACGTTGGATTAAAGAGCTCTGAAGATACTTTATTGTCATGATGATATTTTATCATGGGTTGAAGGAAACATAAGAGAAAAACAGTATGCTCTCTGCAATCACGACCAAGGGGAAAAATTATTTTAACACAAGAAAATTGTATTATCTTGAAGACAATGCTGGAGAGATTAATTCAAAAAAATAAAAATGGTTTCCAAAGCTTCAATAGTCATGAATCTAAAGTTATATAAAAAGATACTAAAAAGGAAAAAATATGAGTTCATGCAAACAAGGCGAGAAGAGTTTATATATTTAGGCAAGAATAACCAAGGAAGAAGTAAATCAATAATAATATTACAACAAATCAATGGTTTGAATATGCAAGAAAAATCTATGAGAAAGAATCAGAGGTTGAGCCTCCCCTGGGGCTCAACACAACTACAAAGCTCTTCACATTACAAGAGGTGGAGATTGGAATTAAAAAGATGAAAATAGGAAAGGAAAAAGAGTTCATTGAACTTCAACCCGAGTATTTAAAATGGGGGAGGAACACTCTTGCACCGCACATCATGGAAATATTCAATAACATCATTCAACAAGGACTCCCAAGAGACTGGACAACTAGCCTATCAATACCCCTTTTTAAAAGTGGAGACATAATAAGCCATCCAATTATAGAACCTTTATGATCAATCATTTGTTTGCAAATATTTTCGGCAACATGGTAGAAAATAGAATTAGTAAGTGGGCATAAGTAAAAGAAAGGAGGGAAAAAGGACAAGCGGGTTTTACGTCGAAGCATTCTATAGTGGATCACAACATCATGTTGAGACACATTATTGAAAAGGTTTGGGGGGACAAAGAAGAAGTATTTTGCTGTTTTGTTGACTTCAAAAAGGCATTTGACACTGTCCCCAGAGATAAGTTGTGGCACAGAATTGAAGAACTTGAAATTCCTTTGCATTATAGAGCTGTTGTCCATATAATTTATGAAGGGGTGAAAGTCAAAATTAGAACCTCAGCGGTATTTCAGAAATATTTAGAAGTGACATTGGAGTCAAGTAAGTTTTCCTCTATCTCCTACTCTTTTTGGTTTATATATTGATAAATTGGAAGACTGAATAAATTTGTAAGGTGGGGATGGTGTTCGCTTGGGGAGTTTGTGATAAATATTATTTTATATGTTGATGATCTTGTATTGATTTCTAAATCGACCCATGGATTGAAGATGCACCTATATGCCCTTAAGAAGTTTTGTAGAGCAGTGGGGATGCGAGTCAATATTAGCAAGACCAAGATAATGATTTTCTCTAATAAAAGGAAGCAGAGTCAAGATACGTTCTTCTTTGAAGGAAAAATTCTTGAAGAAGTAAATGAGTACAAATACCTCGGGATCGATTTCAACAAAAAACTTGATTGGGAGGACCGCAGAAAGAAGAGAATCTTAGGAGGGTGGAAAGCATTATATGCTCTTCAAAAGAGATGTAGAGAGGCAGACTTATGGGATTGGAAAATGATTAAAGTTATTTTTGGACTCCTAGTTTGTCCAGTGATGCTATATGGGTGTGAATTGTGGGATAGCAACACCCGTGTCTCAAAATGGAAGCAAATTGAGAAAATCCAAAAACACTTGATCATTAGCAAGTTCAAAATAAAAAGTTCAGTATCTTATGAGATAATGTTGAGTGAAACAGGAACAACTCTCATCGAAGCAATCTCTATGGTATGGCTCATAAGATATCTAAAAGGAATTAAGCAAATGGGAGTAGGTAGATGACCTAATGTTATCTTCAAGGAAGGCATGAGTGAAAGAAAGAAAACATGGATGAGACAAAACTACACATGGATGCAAAAATGGATTATCTACCTGAACGCTTGTCCCACAAATAGCAAGGAGATAAAGATTTTTTTTATGGAGAAGTTTCGTAAACATGTATGGGGAAAAGGGCTGGGTAGAAAGAAGAAGTACTACATTGAAGAATTCAACCCTACGTATGATCTCCAACAAAAAGAGTACATTGGAGCTAACATTCCATGGAGGGCAAAGGTGCTTATTTCTCAATTAAGAACCAACTCGCATCATCTTTGGTGTCAAACAGGATAGTGGAAAAGGTCTAGTGTATACATTTTGCACGTCTTGGGAAATGGAATCGGAAAAAGATTTCATTTTGGAATGTGACGCATTCAAAGAAATTAGAGAAAGTTATGGGAATATGTTAGCATCAGTTTCTTGGCATTGTCTTTTCAGCGATAGGATTGTTGGAAGGTTGGGCCAGCTCATCATCAATTTGAATAAGAAAAGGACTGAAATGCAAAAGGCGAAAATTGGGGAACTGATAGTCCGATAGACTATTTTTTTAGTCCCGTGGATGTTAAAATTTCTTTTCATATTACATGATGATAGGTGAGATGTGAGATATTTTTGAAATTCATTTTTTTTTAATTGTAATTTATTTTTTTGTTAATAAATTTATGAACAATTTTTTAGATAAAAGAAAATATAATATTATATCACATTAAAATATATAACATATAAATAGTATTTGTAAATTAATATATATTTTATCATATAAATTAAAATAATGATTCTATATCCATTTTTAAATTTAATTAATAAGCTGATAGAAATTTAATATTTACAATATAACAAGATTTTTAATCATGAATATTTACCATGAATGTTATTAAATTCTAAATAAACTTTTTTACAATACAATGAGCCAATACCCAAAAGAGAAAAATAGAGGGAGGGAGAGGGAGAGGAGGGAAGAAAATTATAATACCATGGGCTAATACCATGATTTATCAATAACATGGGTTATGTAGGCTTTTGATTATTATGTTATGGATCTAAGTTTTTAGTTATTCTGTTATAATACCATGGACCAATAACAAGAGTTATTAATACCACATGCCCAAAAACCATAAATTATTTCAAAATCAAAATATTTTACAAATACTTTAATTTCATTTAATTTTATAACAATTTTTAATTAAATCTAAAAGAAAAAAATTTATAATTGCTTTTGAGGTATATCTAAACCCTTTATCTGTAGGATTCACTACTACTAAAAATATTCCCATTGAAATTAAATTGATGTTTTATTAAATAAAAAATGAGAATACTTTTATATATACATATGTGAACTTTATATAATATGAATAATATTATAAAGAACCACGATAGATGCATCTTAACCAAGGATCCAAGGGAATGAAAGATATCAAAGTGACTAACAATGATAGAGGAAATATAGTGCATGTTTCTTTTAAGTTTTTTATTATTGTATTATATGGATTGGGAGGGGGAAACAAAGTGACTAACAATGATAAAGAAAATATAGTGCATGATTCTTTTAAGTTAAATCAAAGTGATTAACAATGATAGAGGAAATATAGTGCATGATTATTTTAAGTTTTTATTATTATTGTATTATATGGATTTGGAGGGGGAAAGAGAGGGAGGGAAGAATAAAGACATTGAGAGATAGAGGTGGAGAGAGAGATGGAGTTACAAGGGAGAGATTAAGATGGATGAGATGAAGATGGAATGAGGGAGAGAGGAGACAGGAGAAATGATAGAAAAGGAGAGGATAAAGATATTGAAAGAAGGGGAAGAGAGAGACAATGATAGAAAAGGAGAGGATAAAGATATTAAAAGAAGGGGAAGAGAGAGACACAGAGACATATATATGGAGGGGGAGAGAGGGGGAGAGCGAGAAGGAGAGAGGGAGGGATATAGTGACAATGTTGGAGGGTGGAGAGAGAGAGTGTGTGTTATGGGGGGAGAGAGTGGAGAGAGAGACAGTGTGTGATGGGGGGAGAGACAAAGGGAGGTGGGAGAGAAAGAGAGAGAGAGAGGAAGGGAGAGAGAGAGGAGAGGGAGGGGGGCATATACATATAGTTGGAAGGGAAAGAAAGGAATAGAGAGAGAAAGGTGGAGAGGGATAGGGGGTGAAAAGGGAGATATGGAGAGACGGTGAGGGAGAGAGGAGAGCAAGAGGGAAGAGCCATAGAGAGAGAGGGAGAGACAAAGAGAGAGAGGGATACAAGGGGAAGAGAGAGAGAGAGAGAGAGAGATAAAAGGAGAGGAAGAGGGAGGGAGAGAGAGATAGATCGATATGGAGAGAGAGAGTGTGGTGTTCTAGGAATGAGAAGGAGAGACATGACAATATAGAGATATAGATGGAAGGGGTAGAGAGGGAAAAAGAAAGAAAAATGGAAAATCATTTTGAGGAAATGGGAAATGAATTACATAGAGGATTCATCTCAACCAATGAAAATATTGATGATATTTCCTCTTAGTTTGAAAATTTTTCTTTGACAAACAAAGATGGAGAAATTCCTTCTTCATTACTATTCATCCATGCAAATAATGCCAATGCCAATCATTCCTAGCAATATTATGAAGTTGACAAATTTGAAGTGTTACGAAGTGTTGTTTTGTGTTGTGGAAAATGTTAACAAGTTGTGTTTTAGGTGGATGTGTGATTAGATATTTCACGTTTTTGTTTTCACATATATAATGCAATAAAAAATTCTTTGACAAACTAAGACAGAGAAATTCCTTCTTCATTACTATTCATCCATGCAAACAATGACAACGTGGGATTATGAACTTGACACATTTGAAGTGTTAACAAAGTTTTTTTTTTTGTGTTGTGGACAATGTTAACAAGCTTTGTTTGAGGTGGACGCGTGATTAGTTCTTTCACATTTTTTCTTTCACATAATGTGAAAGAAAGAAAGAAGTTTGAGTGAGTGAGTGAATTCAATTCGATGTTAATTAATTTGTAACGTTTAAATATTGAAAATGGTAAATATATTGTATTGATTGCAAACTCTATATACTCTATACATTTAACATATATGAAACAAAATTAAGTATTAATTTTAATCTATACCATTAAATAGTTAAATCTACAATCTAGATAAATTGACTAACCCGATAAATTCTTCATTATTTTTTAGGCAATAGTCAACAAGAAATACCACTCTTCTGACTTCCAATTGTCAAACTATCTAACTGTCTGGTGAGTGAAAATTGGCTCCGGGGAGAACTGGTTGTGATCACCATTCTCAATGGTTGGGAGGAGTGGTCTTTTCCTGGCATCCTAATGTGAATAGATAAGTATTTTGTGTGGTTAAGTTTTTCTTAAAAGAAAGGAAATTTTTACTGTAAGTGATAGAATGTAATGGAAAATTTATACAAATGCTATTAATCCTGAAGAGGGTTTGATGTATTTCTAGTTAACTAGTAGAATATGGAATTGCACGAGGGTTTTGATACAAATGCAGTTGCATGTAAAAGAAAATTCACTTTGTGATAACAAAAAAATAATAGTAACAAAGAGTTATCTAAATTATGTAACAAAATTAAGGGGTTTAAGTCTTGTATCGTAATCCTACCAAGAGCATGGTCGTAACAGAGAAATAGAATGATCTTGCAGAAAGAATAAACTGAATGGAATACTGTTATTCGAGAAACATGAAATGACAAAGAAATACAATTCATATCTGAATGAAAAAACTGAAGGATAAACACACATAAGTAAATACACAGAATTTACATGATAAAACCTCGATAGGGTCTCAAGGAAACCTCCACAAGGCAAGGGATTGGAAACTCTATTAATCAAATGATTCTTTGTACTTTACAAGCCTCTCGGGCCATCTTATTTAACATGGACTTATTTCTTTATTCCAACTACATTTTGTTATACAACCAATCAATAGGTAATAAGTAAATTTGCTCAGAATTACTTATTTACATTTTGTTTTCATATTTTAACAAACTCCATCTTGACAACAATTTTCCTAATCCCTTGCCCATGCCCATTCATCATCTTTCCTGGAAGCCGAGGGAAGCGAGACACCATCTCAGCTTCTCTACTGTAACTGGCTTCATGAATATATCTACATGATTTTCCTGTGTGCGGACCTTATTGAGAACTACTTTTCCGCCTTCGATTACATGTCTCACAAAGTGATACCTTACATCGATGTGCTTGGTCTTTCTGTGATAGGCTGGATTTGTAGCCAAATGAATAGCGCTCTGATTGTCACAAAACACATTCACTTTATCCTGCGTCCTTCCAATCTCATAAAGCAGAACTTTTAACCAAATTGCCTCTTTACATGCATATGCAGCAGCTATATACTCTGCTTCAGTAGTGGACAAAGCAACTGTCTCTTGAAGTTTTGACATCTAGCTGATTACTCCACCTGCAAGAGTAAAAACATAACCTGTAGTAGACCTCATTTTGTCCAAATCACCTACATAATCAACATCCACATATCTGCAGAATGAACCTTCACGACCATCAAAGCTAATGCAATGGTCACTTGTGCCTCTCAAATACCGAAGCACCCATTTCACTGCTCGCCAATGTTCTTCCCCTAGATTTTCCATGAACTTGCTGACAACTCCAACTGCATGTGAAATGTCAGGTCTTGTAGATACCATCGCATACATTAAGTTGCCTACCGCATTTGCATATGGTACACGAGACATATACTTATTTTCTTCATTAGTTCTAGGACTTAAATCCGAAGAAAGCTTAAAATGGGAAGCTAATGGAACATTAACAGGTTTCACATTGTTCATACCGAACTTTTCAAGTACATTCTCCACATAATTCTGTTGTGATAACCAGATCTTACCATTCTTCCCGTCTCTATGTATCTCCATGCCCAAGATATGTTTTGCCGCTCCAAGATCCTTCATTTCAAACGTTCTAAAGAGTTGAGTCTTTAACCTATTGATTTCTTCCATGCTTTTGCTTGCAATCATCAAAATACAACACCAGGATAATGAATATGCCATTGAAACTTTTGAAGTATAGACAATGATCATACTCACTTGTGATAAAATTCTAGCTCACCATGAAGGAATCAAAATTCTTGTACCATTGCCTGGGTGACTGCTTCAGGCCATACAATGATTTCCTGAGCTTGCAAACTAATATTCTGCTACAACCTTGTACAAAACCTTCTGGCTGATCCATATATATCTTTTCATCCAAATCACCATGAAGAAAGGTTTTTTTAACATCTAACTGTTCTAACTCAAGGTCAAGTAAAGCAGTTAGTGCTAACACAGTACGAATAGAAACAAGTTTAACTACTGGTGAAAATATCTCATGAAAGTCAATACCTTCAATCTGAGAATACCCTTTTGCAACCAGTATCGCCTTATACCTCTCGATACTTCCATCAACTTTCCTTTTCAACTTGAAGACCCATTTGCACCCAACAAAACTTCTCCCTTCAGGAAATTCTACAAGATCCCAGGTATTGTTCTTGGCTAAGGAGTGCATTTATTCTTCCATAGCATTTTTCCATATCTTGCTATCTACATCATCTACTGCTTCCTGATAACAAGAAGGTTCCTCATATTCAGTAATCAATGCAAACAATGAAGAAGAATCTTCATACCTTTTAGGTGTTTTTATTTCCCTTGTAGACCTTCGTAGAGTGATTGGTTGCTGAATTGGTTCTGGAATTTCTCTAGTTTCCTTTGCTTTTCCACCTTTTTCATCAGAAGTATCTCCTTCCTTTCGACTTTCTGGAAAAGGTTTAGTCTCCAATTGAATCTGCTGAATTGGCAATACCTGTTCATGTTCAACTTTTTCAACATCTGATTTTAAAATAGAAGATTCATCAAATGTTACATCTCTACTAATGACTATCTTCCATGAAGAAGGATCCCACAACCTATATCCCTTCATTGAATAATCCTATCCAACAAAGACACAACATTTTGATTTTGGATCTAACTTTGAATGCTTATTTCTAGGAATAAGAGCATAGGCATCACAACCAAAAATATTCAAATGCGAATAATCACAAGGCTAACCCAACCAAACTTCTTCAGGAATTTTACAGTTTATTGCAACTGAAGGTGATCTGTTAACTAAATAACAAGCAGTGGATACTGCTTCTGCCCACAAGTCCTTTTGCAAGTTAGCATTACTGATCATGCTTCTGGCTCTTTCCATAAGAGTCTGATTCATTTGTTCAACAACGTCATTTTGCTGAGGGGTATAAAAAATAGTTTTATGTCTAAAAATCCCTTCATCCTTACAAAATTGTTCAAAATATAAAGACATAAATTCACCGCTATTGTTAGTTCTTAAACATTTAATTGATTTTCCTGTTCTCTTTTCCACCATTATTTTAAATTGTTTAAACACATTAAATACATCAGCTTTATTTTTCAACATATAGACCCAAAATTTCCAGGAGAAATAATAAATAAACGTTAAGAAATATGATGCACCTCCATAAGACATAGTAGGAGATGGTCCCCACAGATCACAATGAATGTAGTCTAAAATATGCTTACTATTATGATTTCCAGTCTTGAACCTTTGTTTACATTATTTACCAAACACGCAATATTTACAAAAGTTAAACTTCAAGGATTTCAAATCAGGAAGCAACTTGAGGTTCATCAGTACCTGAATACCTTTCTCGCTCATGTGACCCAACCGCTGATGCCATAGACGAGAACCTTCTTCTAATTTTTCTGATACAATCTTTGCTTCACTAACTTGAGTGCTTCCTTTAAGTCTGTACAGATTTCCGACCTTTTCAGCCTTCATCACAACCAAGGCTCCTTTTGAGACTTTTAGCTCTATTCTGACTTATAAATTTATAACCATTCGAATCCAAAACTCCCAAGGAAATCAAGTTTTTCTTTAGACCAGGTACATTCCTAACATTAGATAATGTTTTAACTATACCATCATACATTTTAATTTTTACATTACCAATCGCAAAAGTGTGACAAGATGCATTATTTCCCATGAAAACAAAACTACCATCTACAGTTTCATATGAAGTAAACCAACTTCGGTGCAGACTCATATGATGAGAAGCACCAGAGTCTAATAGCCAATTATCAGCATCCTGAGAGACATTACAGACAGGGAGAGCTTCAACAATTAAAACCTCATCAACCATACCTGAATCAACCTGATTTTCTTCCTTGTTATGGTTTTCCGACTCCTTCCATTCCCAACAATCTTTTTTGAGGTGTCCGAGTTTATTGAAGTACCAGCACTTGGATTTACACTTCTTGCCGCCCTTTGACTTCGATATGGAAGAACCTCTTGTTTTCTCACCCCTTTCCTTTGACCGACCTCTGGCTACCATGGCTTCAGGTGCAGATGTCTCAATGCTAGATTTCCTTCGTACCTCTTCAGATAAGAGAGCACCCACGATAGATTCAAGTTTTAATGAATCGGTAGTGCTCAAAATGATTGAGGTCACGAAGTGATCCCATGACTCAGGTAGGGAACATAACAAAGTTATTGCCTTGTATTCTTCCTCCATTTTTACTTCCATATCAGAAAACTGGAAAATAAGCGTATTAAAAACTTTTAAGTGATCTGCAATTTTCATACGCTCCTTCATTCGAAGACTGTACAATTGTCTTTTTAAATAGATTCTATTTGTCAAAGATTTTTTCATATACAGTGTTTCCAATTTTTTCCACAACTCTTCAGTTGTACTCTCTCGAACAATATTGAAGAGAACTTCATCTGCCAAACATAATCGAATGGTACTGAGAGCTCAGGCATCCAAGTCCTCCTAGTCTAAACTTATCATGCTTGCTGGTTTTTTATTTACCCTGTCTAATGCTTTTTGCAACCCTTGTTGCACCAGCAAATCCCTAACCTTCAGTTTCCACAAAGCAAAATTGTTTTTCTTGGTGAATTTATCCACCTAAAATTTTGCGTTTTCCATTTTTGCCATTTCTCCCTCCCAAGGTTTTAGATTTCCCTTCTTCTACAAATTAAAAAAAAATTCTCCTCTTCTGCTAGGGTTTCAAAAGATTTCAGATCTCTTCTTCTAGGGTTTAAAGGATTTTAGATCTCTTCTGCTCCTACTAACTTAAAATAGAAAATAAAAATTACAATTTCTATTTTTTCTTCTTTCACTAAATCAATTCTTTTGAAACCTAAACCCTTTTAACATAAAAAAATTCTGTTCAAAACCCTTTTTCTCAAACTGAACCCTTTTTTTTTTAAATAAACAATTTTTTTTCAAAAACATTTTTCTCAATGTAGTTTTCCCTCCTATCAATCTGTTCTGTCTTAAAAAAAAAAAAATTTACAGGTCACAGAACCCTTCGAGAAAAATACATTTTAGGCAGTAGCAGTGAATTCTTTCAACGGGAAATGGTTGGCTTCTTTCTTTCTCTAGTGTATTCAATGAAAATTAGTTTACTTCAGGAGCAGAGCTCCTCTACAGGCTGTGGATGCTCTCTCGACAGCAGTGGGATCTCTCTGCAGTGTCCTCGATCAAAACCTTCAATGAGACTTCTTTCAACAACGACAAAACAATGCGGCAGACACTGAATTAGTCACAGTTTTGACTTCGAGTTCTCGAGAAAACCCCACATCCTTACCCCACGTCCTTCGACAGTGTATAATATTTTCTTGAAAATTTTCAGATCTTCTCGATGGCTCCCTTCTTGGCAGTTTTCGATTCTCTCCTCTTGACAAGGCGAGCAGATTCTTCCTGACAGTACCACTCGACGACTCACTTCTGCTTCCTGCGTCCTCGATGGTTCCTCCCTCTCTCACAATGGATGGCAACGACTCTATGTCGATGGCTCTCCACCACTACTCGACGGCTTCTCCGGTAGAGTACCCTCTGTCTGAAATCTCTTATCACTGCCTTTGATAGTCCCTAGAGGCGGATTATAGATTCCAATTTTTCGACAGCTTCCAACAACTCTCCTACTCGTCAACAACCTCCCTTCTTTCTCTGGCGGTTACAAAAAGAAGGCGGATTGAAATGGCCCCTCCTTTCTCCGACGGTTACAAATCAAGACGGACACTTCACTATGCCGATCACATTTTTAATGCAATATCTCTCTGTGAGGTCAATGGAATTCGATTCAAGCTCCGATACCACTTGTTATTCAGGAAACATTAAATTAAAAAGAAATACAATTCATAACTGAATGAAAAAACTGAAGGATAGACACACATAAGTAAATACACCGAATTTACGTGGTAAAGCCTCGACAGGGTGTCAAGGAAACCTCCACGGGGCAAGGGATTGGAAACTCTATTAATCAAATGATTCTTCGTACTTTACAAGCCTCTCGGGCCATCTTATTTAACTTGGACTTATTTCGTTGTTCTAACTACATTTCGTTATACAACCAATCGATAGGTAATAAGTAAATTTTCCCAGAATTACTTATTTACATTTTGTTGTCATATTTTAACAAATACATGTATTGTGCTATGAATAAATCTTAACCAGGCTTGTTGTTATTACATGAATAATACAAAAAAATGAATTTACATAGTTATTGCTATCTTCTTACCTGTCATAGAGGGTGTGGAGTAATTGGTAAAGATATATAACAATTTATGAATGGATCCAAATAATAACCTATTGAAAACTGGTAGTGATAACATTAAGAAAAAAAAAATTGGGTACCTCGAGAAGCAATATTCATATTTAAACTTTAGCAACATCATTTTTGCTATAACGTTGGACCAAAATGCAAGTAAAATAAGCTCTAAGTTAAATTTTCTACATGGAATCCTGTCAGGAAGAACTAAATACTCTATCTAAGCAATGAATGAAATCAGGTACAATATAGGTGTATGACTGAAATTGTAACGAACAAATCTAGGATAGATAAGGAAGGTCAATGAAACTGGGAAAATATGATAATGGAAATTATGGCCTAGGGCCATACATGGTTATGTATATCAAAGAAAGTACAAAGTTATATATATATATAAGGTTGTGGAAATCCTTGAAGTCTAAACACAACGTTAATATAACCCTTTTACAGAAGAAATTGTTCCAGATATGATCATTTTGTGGGTCAAATCTAGGAAAAGGAATAATTGGAGCATCGAATTGTTATATATACATTCTGAACACAGATAAACCCTCTCAACCTCGAACTTAAATTACTAGTAGAATTCTTCAAAACCAAGTTTTCACAACTCGCTAAAGTTTAAACATTTAAGGCAATGATGGAGGATCTTAGCTGACAGGGTATAAATCAAAGCACCTGAGAACAAAGGGGAGAAAACTGATTAAGCACGTCATGCCTGTTACAATATATAATTACTTCCCGCATGCAGAGTTAGAGTTGAGTGAATTATACAATCAGTTAAGTGAATTAGTTGAGTTGAGTTACAGTTAGATTTGGTGAGTAATTTAGAGAGTGAGTTAAGCGAGTTGATCAAGTTCAGTTATGTGTGAGAGTGTGTGCATGTCAATTAGATTAAATACCCTTCACGGGTTCATTGTATTAAGAGGGTTTTATGATTTAGAGTTTTATATTAATTGAAGAGCCGCAACTCATTGTTTTTTGTGTGAAATCTTTGTGTTATTTATGTGATTGAATCCTTTGCCTTTCCAATAGATTGCTATCAAAGCAAGGTCACAGAGAATGCAAAAAAAAAAATGGATTAGAAATCATCTGTGTGTGAGAAGGAAAATTTTTTTTTTCCGCGTTTTTACGCTAGAACGCAACTGTTAATTATAGACAGAGTGTTATAACACTGGTTCCCATTGTAGAGAACCATGTTAAAACTGAAAAACTTAACGCGATTTTAGAGCACGCGGGAATCTTGAAGTTTTGGTGTGTTAAGGAACTAACATAGCACCATAGATCGGGAGATGCGTTAGCACTCGGTCGTATTGAAGAGCGGACGCGTTAGTCTTATGAAAAGCACGAAAATCCAATACAAAAATTTGGAAAGTCAATAAAATTTCCACGGTTTCAAACGTGTTTAGGTTTGAAGTATTTCATAAAAGGGTTCTTTTAAGTTTATACGAGTCTCTCATAAAAGCACGTGAGGATTTTTTGGTTTGAAAAGGAGTTTTTTAAAAGGGGCATTTTATAATAAGCATATTATAAAGAGGCTTTAAGTGGTGGAGTTTTTATCATAAGTTTTTTTTTTTTAAAGATTTTTTTTATATAAAGATACTTTTATAAAGAAATTTTTATATAAATAAAAAAATAATAATAATAAGACTTTTATTATAATTTTTTTTTTGAAGCTTTGCAAAGTCTATCAGATTTTTTTTAGGGTTTCAGCAGTGAACTTTTGTTTGAAGATAGATGGCTACAAGCAGCTACCAGCCACAAATTCCTTCTTTCAAAGGGAAGGATTATGATGTGTGGGCCATTAAGATGGAGACCATGCTAAAAGCGCATGATGTCTGGGATCATGTCAAGTATGGGTTTTCAGAACCTCAAGATGATGCAGAAGAACGAGCCCTCAGTTATGTAGAGAGGGAACAGTGGAAGAAAGATAAGCGGAAGAATGCGCAAGCGTTGCTTCTGATCCAGCAGGGAGTAGATCGAGCCGTGTTCCAGAAGATCATGATAACCTTGTCAGCAAAGGAGGCATGGGACACCTTGGCAACCAACTATCAAGGTATGGCCAAAGTTAATATTTTTAAATTTCAGAATACTAGGAGAGATTTCGAAATTCTGCAGATGAAGGAGACAAATGACATTGATTCCTTCATGAATAGGGTCATGTCTGTCGTCAATCAGTTAAAAATCTATGGCGAAGATATTAAAGATTGAACAATGATTGAGAAGGTTCTTCGATCCGTGTCTACCAAATTTGATGTTGTGGTAGCAGACATAGAAGAAGCAAAGGACTTGGAAAACCTCACAATTGATGAGTTGATGGGATCCATTCTATCGCATGAAGCAAGGATAGACAGAAATAAGGATTCCACTTTGGACACTGCCTTCCAAAGTCAAGTCTATATTTCCAGAGGTCGAGGCAGAGGTCGATCGAGAGGCAGAGGACAAGGCAACAACTATGGCGGTCACAAAGATGGCCGAGATGATCATGAGCATCAAAGTGGAAGTAGTAGCAGCAGAAGCTTTCATAAAAATCAAAGGTAAAGTGCTATTACTGCAATAGATTTGGTCATTATGCTCGTGATTGTAGGAAGAATATTGTAGATCAAGGCAATCAAGAGCTAATGTTAGTACAGAAAATACTGACTCTATGTTTCTAGCATGCAACACCATGCATGCACCGTCTGATAAGGTCTAGATATTAGACAATGTTTGCAGTAACCACATGACAGGAAACAAGGATTTGGTTGCTAATTTGGATGTCTCAGTGCAGACAGAGGTAAAGTTGGGGACTGGAAAGACTATGGCTGTAAATGGCAAAGGAGTGGTCAACATTGTGACCAAGTAGGGGGAGCCAAAGACCATATCAGAGGTATAATATGTCCCTGGACTCAAACACAATCTGATTAGTGTTGGTCAACTAATGCAGAAAGGATACAAAGTTATCTTTCAGGGGCAACAATGTGTTATTTACGACAAATCCCCAAGCAAACAACTGATTGCAACGGTGCAGATGACGAGGAACAGACTCTTTCCTCTCATTATGAACTACAATGACTAAGTTATTTCTTTTACAACTGCATGTTCTGATGCATAATGGTTATGGCACTTTCGGTTTGGACACTTGCATTTTTACGGTTTAAAATTATTGCAGTAGAAACAGATGGTGAGAGGTTTACCTCCTATCAAAGAACCTACTAGCACGTGTGAGTGTTTCATCTTAGGCAAGCAACACCGTGAAATTTTTCCGAAAGGAGTTTCTTACAGAGCAAAGAAACCACTTGAATTAGTGTATATCGACTTGTGTAGACCTATGAGGACACAGTCGATTGGTGGA
The DNA here is from genome assembly GCA_034641835.2 of Pinus albicaulis. Classification (NCBI taxonomy): domain Eukaryota; kingdom Viridiplantae; phylum Streptophyta; class Pinopsida; order Pinales; family Pinaceae; genus Pinus; species Pinus albicaulis. The sequence goes on from CM076578.1 coordinate 1,153,874,190, forward strand.
AGCTGTTACTTCCTCACCTTTATTGATGATTACAGTAGGAAGACTTGGGTTTACTTTTTGAAGGAGAAGTCTAAAACTTTTGCGAAGTTCAAAGAGTTCAAAGCTTTGGTGGAGAACCGAAGTGATCAATAGATCAAGGTATTGAGATCGGATCATGGTGGAGAATACAATTCGAAGGCATTCCATGAGTACTACAAAAAACATGGAATCAGAAGACAGTTTACGACTAGATACACACCACAGTAGAATGGTGTAGCAGAGAGGAAGAATCGAACAATCATGAACATGAAAGGGAGCATGTTGAAAGCAAGACACTTGTCTAACGAGTATTGGGCAGAAGCAGTTGCATGTGTTGTTTATGTGATAAACAGATCTCCTACAAAGAGCGTGATGAATAGAGTTCCAGAAGAAGCATGGTCAGGTATGTCTTGTAGTGTATCTCATTTCAGAGTTTTTGGATGTGTAGCCTATGCACATGTGCCTAAGAAAATAAGAGGCAAATTAGATGATCAAAGTGAAAAATGTATATTTACTGGTTATAGTGAGCAGTCAAAAGCTTACAAATTGTATAACCCTGTCACAAAGAAGACAATCATTAGCAGAGATGGTGTGTTCAAAGACCAAGAGTCATGGAATGGGACTGTAGACACACTAACCGATGCTCAAACACCATTGACGGAGGATGCTCTTGTAGAAGACGAGGAGTAGCAAGAACCAAGAGAGCAGACACCAAATAGAGTCATACCAGCAAGGACTCCAAGATTTTCAAAGTAGCATGGATCTTCAAGCAGATCCACAGACCAGAATTCTCCAAGCAGCGAATCAGGTAATGAATCAAGCAATGGTAAGAAAAAGATGAGAAGTCTGAAAGATATTTATGATAATTTGGATGTTAGTTCAAATTTTGCATTGTTGGCATTCCAACCTTCTTCGTTTGAAGAAGCAATCAGAGATGAAAATTGGGTGCAAGCCATAGATGAAGAGATGAATTCAATTGAAAAGAATGATACATGGGATTTGGTTGATTTACCAAATGATAAAAATCTCATTGGTGTGAAGTGGGTATACAAGACCAAAGAGAATGAGAAAGGTGAGATTGACAAACTTAAAGCAAGACTTGTAGCAAAAGGATTCTCGCAGCAACCGGGAATAGACTTTGGAGAAACTTTTTCTCCGATCGCTAGATTGGATACTGTAAGAGCAGTTCTAGCAACAGCAGCTCAGAAAAAGTGGAAAGTATATCAGATGGATGTCAAATCAGCCTTCTTGAATGGAATTTTAGAAGAAGAAATTTATGTGCAGCAGCCTCCAGGTTATGAAGTTGAAGGACAAGAAAATAAAGTTTACATATTGAAGAAAGCACTCTATGGACTGAAGTAAGCACCTAGAGCATGGTATAGCAGAATCGATAGTTATATGATCAAGAATGGATTTTGCAGAAGCAATATTGAGCCTACCTTATACACAAAGGTAAATGAGCATGGACAGATTTTGATAGTTTGCTTATATGTTGATGATATGATTTATACAGGTGATCTTGAAATAGATGAATTTAAAGTAGCCATGATGAAAGAATTTGAGATGACAGATCTAGGTCTCATGAAATATTTTCTTGGCATTGAAGTTGAGCAATCTGAAAAAGACATTTTTATTTGCCAAAATAAGTATGCAACAGATTTGCTGAAAGGATTCAGGATGGATAATTCCAAACCTGTACCTACACCAGTTGCGACGGGTACAAAGTTAAGTAAGGATGATGAAGGGGCAGATGTCAATCCAACTCTATTCAAAATATTAGTTGGCAGCCTCATGTATCTCATAGCGACAAGACCAGATATTATGCAGGGAGTGAGTCTGATTTCCAGATTTATGGAGACTCCAAAAGACACACATTGGAGTGTTGGAAAAAGAATTCTGAGATACATAGCAGAAACCAGAGATTATGGCATAATGTATGCAAGTACAAAAAAGAAAGAATTGATTGGATATACAGATAGTGATTTTGCAGGAAGTTTCGATGATCGGAAGAGCACATCCAGTTATGTTTTCCATCTCGGTTCAGGAGTGATAGCATGGGCATCTAAGAAGCAGCCTATTGTTACACTATCATCAACAAAAGAAGAATATGTAGCAGCAACTTCAGCAGCATGTCAAGCAGTATGGTTAAGAAGAGTATTGGATGGACTCAAGCAGAAATAGCAAGGATCAACAGCGATATACTGTGAAAACACATCAGCGATTGCACTATCCAAGAATAGTGTGTTTCATCAAAAGAGCAAGCATATTGATACTAGATATCATTTTATTCGAGAACTTGTGAGCAATGGAGAAGTTCACTTGAAGCCTTGTAGAACGAGTAATCAATTGGCTGATATCTTTATGAAGCCATTAGCAGTATATTTGTTTGAGTTTCATAAAAGAAACTTGGGTGTTGTAAGCCTAGCTGAGACATAGACCAACATGCATGTTTGAGTTTTCATGAGTTATGTTTTAGTTTAGCGGTCGTAATTAAGGGGGAGTGTTAAAATATATAATTACTTCCCGCATGCAGAGTTAGAGTTGAGTGAATTATACAATCAGTTAAGTGAATTAGTTGAGTTGAGTTACAGTTAGATTTGGTGAGTAAGTTAGAGAGTGAGTTAAGCGAGTTGATCAAGTTCAGTTATGTGTGAGAGTGTGTGCATGTCGATTAGATTAAATACCCTTCACGGGTTCATTGTATTAAGAGGGTTTTATGATTCAGAGTTTTAGATTAATTGAAATGCCGCAGCTCATTGTTTTTTGTGTGAAATCTTTGTGTTATTTATGTGATTGAATCCTCTGCCTTTCCAACAATGCCAAAAGATGAATATTTTAGTTTCAATGATGTAAGTAAACTAGAGGGGATGGTTCAGCTGTAGAACTCTCACTGCACAAAAATTCCAGTGAAAAGAATAAACTACACATACGTGCTTGAATTATTAATATAAGAAATCATCGATTAATAAATTGAGACTATTACCCTGAATTAATCCATCACAACGAAATGATATTTGTGCCACATAATCAATAAAAATTAAATCAAATTACAAAACCCATGTAGGGATACATTATCTCAATTAAGAACATGAATAAATGAGAAGAATCCTTTACAAGGATTTTCCTGGAGCAATGTCATGGAACCCAGCGCATCGAGGAAACTCCTTCCACCAGATGAGTCATAGCCTCTTACCAGGGTTTCATAGCAGCAAAAAAAACTGGGGCTCACACAATGCTAGAAACATTATGCTTTGGAAAGTAGCAGAGAGAATACGGGATTCTGATTACATTGTTAATGTTGATAGAAGGGAGGACCCCAAATCCGTCTGCAATTGTTGCAGAGCTGCCACAACGAAACCACCGACAGACGAATGGTAGAACAGTTGGCGAAGTGAAGAATCTCGTTAGGATGCAAAGTTCGGATGGGTGACGCCATTTGAACAAATGAAGGGCTGGAGTGGCAGACGGGATTAGGGTTCAGTTACCCTAACCACATTCAACTGAGCATCGATCATCAGATATGTAGTTGAACCATCTACGGTGGAGAGCCTTCCACCTGTTCTTGTTCATCGACCGACAACTTTTGGTGATCACTCTTAGAGAAGGTTCCAAATACATCGCCGGAAAACCAGGAGGAGGGGTTAATGGCGAGCACAGGAAATCAGAGCTTCCTGAAAGATCCTTCTTGAGGGTTCTATAGGGACATCTCGAGGTGGGACAACTAGTGTCCATATGACACCACGGGATGTTAATTTAAAAAAAAATATAATCATAATGAATAAGCTCGTAATTGAAGTTTAGTACTCTACCGAGTCAGACTTGGACTATAGGTTTAATTTATAAAGGTATAGCAATAAAATTGGACTAATGACTAGCACTAGAAGTGCAGTACACAAGCAAATAAAGGGGAAAGAAATGACCACTATTCATTACCAATGGCTATTGTTTCAAATCTATGGGATGCCTCCTCAAAAGTAGATTGTGGATTTTTTTCTTTATTCTTCGACTAATTTTGTTTGGAATTATTTTGATGGAGAGGTTGGTGAATTTGACTAAATTTAAATGAAATTCTTTTATTTGATGTTTTTCCATCTCATTGAATAACATGGAGCGAGAGTTACAAGCACTAAGCCGATATTAAATAAAATGATAAGAAAGAAAGAAGAATGAAATTAAGAAGTGAGATTGGGTTGGGCCGTTACATACCCCAATTGAAAATTTATATGATTATATTACGCTTTTATGTAAGGTAAAAATTATTCACTAAGAGATTGAATAAAATGTTACATGCCAATTTTATATGAAAAATAAAAGAAATTAAATAATATTTTATGTTAAATATGAAATATATCATGATAGTTTGTTGAATTAAAATGTTAACATAATTGGTAATGGGGACAAGTGACAAAATTATTTTAATTCTTTAGCTTTTTTAGAATTGACCAAAACCCATTTTACTTTAAAGATCATAAAAAATAATTCTAATCTCACTTGAACATGAACTTTCGTATAGATCATAGCTTGTTTCTATAGATGTTGGAGAAACCAAACAGAAAAAGAACAATAAATTGAGGATGCATCCTTTAATATTGGCTCATAATTTAAAATTTTCCAGATAAGGAATGCCTATATGCGAATGTGATATCTCAGGACCTAGAAACGATGAAGGGGAAAACTGGATTAAGAAGGAATATCTAGAGTGTAGCACTAGTGCATTACGAATGGAAAATTATGTAGGGAAGGAAAACAATGTCACGATTGATTAGAGTGGGCTTGTAAATGGGGATTAGTGTTTAAAGGAAAACCACTGTAAATACTCACCAAGAGATAGATGCAAAGGAACCGATTAAAGTTGTGGTTTTGAAGGGGGCACAAAACTTGCACACACTGAAAAAATTTGCATAAAGAATGAATTCATGCTCATTAAAAGGAAATTCAGAAAGTAATTAAGCCATCTTGGATTTGAAGTGAAACTTTCAAAATAAAATAAGCAACATTTGAATTTCACTATTCTAAAAGTGGTATGTAAAGAAACTAGCCCTTCACAACCAACTGTTGTTCACAAGAAAATCCAACACCATATGGACATAAGTTTTCCAGAAGTAACGTTTGAGTAAATCATTTCTAGATGTTCCAATAAGCTCCAGAAGGATAAGTACCAGCTCTTGGACATAAGGTTTCCTCCTAAACATGACTAGAGGAAGGAGAAAATAACTCTTTCATAGCTCAAGGAGCATATCAAAAGCATTCAAGAAGAATTTGATAATACAGATGGAAAGAAATGGCTGAAGATTATACATCGAGTATGGAAGATGGATAGAGTGCAACTCAATATGAATTTAAATAAGCTCATGTTTCTAATCAACGTCAGAGAAGAGGGGAAGGATCTCTAATCTTTCCAGCATTAAAGGATCCCTTGTCGAGAATTCATATTCTTAGTGATTTGGATGAAAAGAAACATATGAAATAGAACCCATCATATATGGAAGAGGTGTGGTGGAAACATACAATTGAATATGCATAATCTATTTTTTCTAGTCAACATGACATAAATAGGGGAAAATTTATTACTGTGCACATTTAATAGTCTCTTATGAAGTATAACATATCATAGTGATAAGTTGTTATGCCATTAAATAATTCTAGCTATAAAGTGGAGTCATAGTTCCATGAGTACTTTCACCAAAATGTGTTATCCATTATGAAAAGGTGCATCTTACATGAAATTAATTACAAATAAGTTGTCCCACAACAATTACCAAGATGGATATTTTGATTTCAGGTCGAGTAGTTCACTAAAAATAATTCTCCACCCATTATTCTAGAGCAGTTGGAGCCGAGAAAGTTCCTACTACCTCATAAGTTGAATAAGTCCCACATGCGAAGATATGAATAGATTCCTTAATGAGATAGTCATTTGACATTCAACCACTTTTCTCCTTTTTCTCTAGAAATCTCTTTACTTGTTCCCTTAATTTCAATAACCTATAAATCACCAGACAAAATACCCTTCCTATTTCAATCAATTGAATATGAATAAAATGAGTCTTTTTGAAGGTTGGAGAGGAATCTCTTATTTAAAAGATCAGGAAAATAAGTTTCTTTGAAAACCAAAATGACATTTAAAAGTTGCTACCATTCTCACTAGCATATTTGATTAGTTTCTTTGAAAACCAAAATGTACTATCACCAAGGAAGAGAGTTCTTACATTTAAAAGTTGCTACCATTCTCACTAGCATATTTGATTATTACTCTTTGTTAGATTGGAAAATAAATTATTTTTGAATTGTTTTTTAGAAAAACACCAATAAAGAAACAAAATTGCTTAAGTTTTAACCTATTTCATTTATGATATTCTTTCCTATGCTACAACCTTAGGATGTTTCCTTTGCAACATGTGGTGCAATTGCTAGTAAATATCTCATATGAGTTAAATCTCAAACCCAAAAACCAACTACGTATATATCTATATTTAGAAAAAAATTATTAAATGAAATTTTTTTAATGTTGTATATAATAAATAGCACATATGAGTTGTGAATAAAATATTTTTGTATAAATTAATATTGATGTATACTTAAAAATATATTAATAACAAAAAAATCATAAAAACCTCACACTCTAGTCAAAACCTGAAACCCAAAAACCAACTTTGTATATATATATATAGAAAAAAAATATTAAAAGAAAATATTTTAATGTTATATATAAAAAGTATCTCATATGAGTTAAAATTGGAACCCAAAAACCAATTTCGTATATATCTATATCTAGAAAAAAAACATTAAAAGAAAATAATTCAATATTGTATATAATAAATATATCATATGCATTATGAATAAAATATTTTAAAATAAATTAATATGAATGTATAAATATATTAATAACAAAAAATAACAAATCCCGAAACTCACATGAAAGCATGGAAACCAAAAATCAACTTCGTATATATCTATATCTAGAAAAAAATATTAAAAAAAATATTTTAATGTTATATATAATAAATATATCATACAACTTATCAATAAAATATTTTAATATAAATTAATGCTGATGTATACTTAAATATATTAATAACAATAAAATCTTTTTAATTGTATAAAAACAAACCCAAAAATCAGCTTTGTATATATCTATATCTAGAAAAAAAATATTAAAAAAAAATATTGTAATGTTGTATATAATAAATATCTCATATGAGTTAAACGTGGAACCCAAAAACCAATTTGGTATATATCTATATCTTAAAAAAAAATATTAAAAGAAAATAATTCAATATTGTATATAATAAATATCCCATATAAGTTATAAATAAAATATTTTAAAATATTTTAATATAAATTAATATTGATGTATACTTAAAAATATATTAATAACAAAAAAATCATCAAAACCTGGAACTCTAGTGAAAACCAGGAACCCAAAAACCAACTTCATATATATCTATATCTAGAAAAAAAATTATTAAAAAAAAATATTTTAATGTTATATATAATAAATATCCCATATGAGTCATGAATCAATATTAATATAAATTAATATTGATGTATACTTAAAAATATTTTAATAACAAAAAAATTATCAAAACCTCAAACTAGGGTCAAAACCTCGAACCCAACTTAGTATATATCTATATCTAAAAAAGAATATTAAAAAAATTATATTTTGATGTTGTATATACTAAATATCTCATATGAGTTAGGAACATAATATTTTAATATAAGTTAATATTGATGTATACTTAAAAATATATTAATAACAAAAAAATCATTCTAATTGGATTTCTATTTTAGAAAAAAAATGTTAAAAAAAAATATTTTAATGGTGTATATAATAAATATCCCATATGAGTTATGAATAAAATATTTTAATATAAATTAATATTGATGTATACTTAAAAATATATTAATAACAAAAAAATCATTTTAATTGTATTTCTATTTGCCGTGGGCTGTGTCAAAACCTAGAAGCCAAAAACTAACTTCACATATATCTATATCTAGAAAAAAATATTAAAAGAATTTTTTTTAATGTTGTATATAATAAATATCCCATATGTGTAATGAATAAAATATTTTAATACAAATTAATATTGATGTAGACTTAAAAATATATTAATAACAAAGGAATACTTTAATTGTATTTCTATTCGCACCTAGTAGGTTCAAAACCTGGAACCTAAAAACCAACTTAGTATATATCTATATCTAGAAACAAAATATTAAAAAAAAAATTAATGTTGTATATAATAAATATCCCATATAAGCTATGAATAAAATATTTTAAAATAAATTAATATTGATGTATTATTAAAAATATATTAATAACAAAAAAAATTCATTTTAATTGTATTTCTATTTAGAGAATATTTTATTTGTCTTTTAAGAGGGACACTTGTCAACTCGAAATTGACATACTTACCTTCACACTAGGTTGTAGAACTAGGCTCTTGACTCAATCAATTCCAAATTTAGCATGAACATTCTTACACATCACCTACACACCCGGAGTTGTAGAATGAGTCCCTCAATAACCTTCAGAATATATTCATAATAGCGTCTTCATACTCTTATAAAAAATGTCATAACCATTTAATAAAATTAGGGCTTGTTGTAAGGTTGGAAGTTTCTCTTCACCATGTCTACTTTATTTATTCTGTATCCTTGACTTTGATATAAACAATTGTTACCTACCTCTTTAAAAGTAAATTTAGTGTTATTTAAGAAATGAGAATTATGGAAATTTAAAAAAATCACATATTTAAAAAAAATCATTATTAATTTAATTTTTTATATATTAAGAAATAATACTCATGAATTATAAAACAGTTGTAACATAAAGAATATATAACAAAAAAACCATGTATTTTTGGATTAATAAAATAGTTGTAACAAAAATAATAGAAAAAAAGAAAAATAATATTTAATATCGATTTAGCCTATCTTAGCTCCCCGTAAAAAGAAACTACATTTCACGTGAATACCATGGGTGGATACCATGGGCTGTATTTATAGTTTATCATTATTTTATTTTATCATTTTTATTTTTTATCATATTTTGACCTAGTTAAAATGTTCATTACATTATGTCAATATTTTTATTTAATTTACTTTTATTTTTATTTTTCTGTAATTTGACATAGTCAAAATGTTAAACATGACATTACAACCTTTCTATCATACTTTGTTGGAGAGCATAGTAGCACAAAAATGTGATATTTAAATATATAAATAGTAACAAATTTTCAATTACAACATTTTAACTTAAAAGTCACCAAAACTTAAATTCATCAAAACTTAAATTCAATCTAACTTATTAAAAAGAAAAAAACTAACATTATAAAAAACATATATAAAAATATTTACTTGATCTAATGGCCTAAATTTTTTTAATTGTCTAACAAATTTCTAATGGCTCAAACATAAACACAATGGCAGCAAGGAGAGTTATTTTCAAATAATGACACCTTAAGACCTAAAAATAATATAAACAAATAACCACTATAAAACCTTTGTCTAAACTGACTATAAATTAACAAATTAACAATCCATATTATAGTGCCCACCACGTATGAGATGGCCCATTTAAGAAATTAAGCCTAATATTATCCCTGTTGGTTGGAAAGTGATGATTAAACCATAGCAACCAGAAGTTTTTGAGAGGAAAAAGGCTCTAGCACTCCTTCGAATGGCATTCTTTGACATTACATACTGCACCTCCAATATGAGGACCACCCTTAGTGAGAATTCCAGTTTGAGGATAGAGGTAAGATAATCTAGAGGCAACACAGTATTACCAAGGTCTCCAGCTCTATCCATTGGAAACCTCCCATTCATGGAAATTGAACAGTAACGAAACATGAACAGAATGCTTATTTTCCATGAGCAACAACAATAGCGGTAGCTATGCTAATCGCTGATGCTTATACTCAAAATGAAACAAAGGAATGGAGACCTACATCCACATGCACTATGGTGAATGCCATTTTCAATTTTAATAGCTTACATGACTTTCTCGCTGATCACCATAGAAGCTATAAAACATACACAATAGCTTATCCTACTTTTAGCGACGTTTGTAGCACTGAGCCTCCAAATGTGGAGCACATGCTTAGATCTAATTTTCCAAACTATGTCAAGGTTTAGCGCTTACTGTATATTATCTTTTATCTGTTTACCATAGTAGTTCTCATTATATTTTTTTCTATATATATTTTTTATCATAGTAGATGTTACTATATTTTTTCACCATATTATGTATTGCTTCCTCAGAGATCAAATTCTGATATCTATATTATCTATTATGTTCATTTGACAGGTAAAGTTCAACCACGAAATTGTTGAAGACATTTTTGGGGATGGTATTTTCATTAGGGATGGAGAGAAATGGGTAAAACAACGCAAGTTGGTTAGTTTAGATTTCTCCATGGAATTTTGAGGGAGTTCAACATTGTTGTTTTCCAAGAGAATGCAATGAAACTTTCCAAAATTCTACTCGAAGCGTTTAAAGGATAACAAACAGTAGAGATGCCGGTAAGCTAAATCCTCCACATACATATATCATAATCTGTAAAATCTTGAATTGCATTTCTTGTTTCCCCTTGTCCCTCTTGCACTTAATTTAGAAGATAATTGGAAAAGAGAAACGTTGTAATGATGGCTGAGGGGAAGGTAACTCATATGAAGCACTACATTTTAGCCATTTTAGTTATTGTGAGAAAACATTTAGATTCCATAGGTTGGAATAAGAAGAACCAATTGTTATTGGGAATAACATAACCTATTCTTGGGGCACAATTTTAACTACTATAATGTGAATAGGGTTTCTTAATGAGGTTAACAATGGGTTTGATCTACAAAGTGGCCTTTGGGACAAAGTGAACAAACTTAAGCTTTTGAAATATCATTGTTAGCGAGATGAAGAATACAAGTTTCGAACTGTGCAGTGTCTTGGAGTCGTCCAACATGAACGAGAAGGACTCTTAAATGAAGTGAGTCAGTGAAGTGTTACTTAAAATTTTGGTAACCCAAAGCCTTAATTCCATCTTGCAAACAATGTGGTGAGATCCTTCCATTCAGTGAGTACATGGTATAAGGGAAACCACAGGTATAGGTACACAACTGGTATAAGGAAACCCAAGGAGAGATTTTATAAGAGGTCATAATGAAGGTTTTAGTCAATCTAAAAAGCTATACTAAAAAAAAAAAAGCAAATTACAATTGCAAATTATTAATTTATAAAATAAAAAAAAAAAAATTAGTTTTTATATTTGAAAAAAACTATAAAATGACAAATTACAAAATGAAAATTAGTACATTGAAAAAATTTATAAACAGCAAATTGCAGTTGCAAATTAGTAATTTTTATATAAATTGAAAAAAATTATAAAATGGTAGTTACAATTTGAAATGGATAATTCCTCTTTAAAAATAAAAAATAACTCTTATTACATTGTTTTAACTATAATATACAATGAACTTCAAGTAAATGCTAAGTTATGAATATATGGATTATTAAATATTCATTTTTTTTTAAAATTTAAAAGACATAATAATACATTTACATATTTGTAAGATATATACGCTACAAATTTTTTAGTATTAGATTTTATAAGGTGAAGGTTGATTTTTTTAGTATCTAATCGAATTCGAATTCCAATTTGGTAACTATGCTTGATATTGCAAATACTTTGGTATTGTGGAGTTATTTTTACATTACTTGGAAAGTAAAAATATGTTTAAACATGTGGTGAGAGGCTACCTTGAAGAAAAACATGAAAAGGGTGGATGATTTTGTTTACAAGCTCATTTAAGAGCAGAAGACATGAGATATTTGTGCAAAACAACTATGTAAGAGAATACAATCTTACAAGTGAATATTTTGATTTTCCCTTTCCATATATTCATTGTGTGCTAGTACTCATTACCTTATTTCCCTGGCTTATAGGTAAAACTAGAAATACCGTCTCGCTTTATTTCATCAACGGAGAAGATTCAAGAGACTGACTCTAACAAATATCTGCGAGATTTTGTTCTAAATTTAAATATAGTTGGGCGGAACACAATTGCAGTTACCCTTTGTTGGTTCTTTCAACTGCTTTGCAAGAGCCCATATGTTGCAAAATTGATTCTGTAAAAAGTTCATGACCTGATCAAGGTTAATTAATGTGTGTCATGGAAGAATCTTTAACTATGTTTTCTAAAATCTTGAGACATATAGTATTGCATAAGAAGCATTATCTTCATGCGGCTTTATGAGAACCTTGTGCCTATAACCTGTTGTTCCTGTGGTAAGACACTTATATTTTTTGGTTGGTGTCGAATGTCTCAGTTTTCCATGAGCACAGGAACACTTGTCACATGAATTTGTGATTTTCGCTTCTCTCCAGAATAATATTATGTTGTAACGGTATCAAAATATTCTATATGTTTTCTTTTCAATCAAACCATATTATTACATACTCAATATGTTTTCGAAATGTACAAACAAATGTCAAGCACTCTAAAAAAAATAGTCGCATTATAAATATACAAGAATATTATTGGTTTTCATCAATGTACATAGAACAATATATGTCCTCTCTCTGCTGTGATTTTTGTCTCTCCTTTTTCCTTCAACAATTGACGGAACAGGAACAATTTTCACATGAATGAAACAGGAACACCTGTCACAGGAATATGAACGGAAAATAATCCATGGCCCCAAGCTTATTTGGAATGTTGTAGCTGCTCCACCATTCCAAGAGCTCAAAGATGCCTTATGTTCATCCCTACGCTTCGATTGTGGCCAAGTACCATAATTTATTGATGTGAGTCACTGGAACAAGTACAATGTACAGATTGACCTCCCATTCATGGAAATTGATACCCAATTTTCCAACAGAAATCAATTTAACTTGGACACTTCAAATATCAAAACAAAATCAACATATAATAATGAACACTTGTGGCAGGAATAAAAATGGAAAATAATGCCAGATACCAAGTTCCTTTGGAGTGTTGTATCTGCTGAATAATTCCAAGAGCTTAAAGATGCCTTATATTCAGCCCCTATGCTTCGATTGTGCCCAAGTACCATATTTTATTGATGCGAGTCACATGAACAGGTACATTGTACAAATTGGTATTTTATAGGTTTTTTCTTATGTTAGATCACTCTCAGTAATAAGCGAATACAAAATTGATTTCATTTTTTTTGATAAAATTATGTTTCTAGTTGAAATTTTTTGGTAGTATGAGGAATTACATGGTGGGTTTGGTCTGATCTAATATGATTTCTTTATTTGATCAGCAAAATATCATGATGAAGTTAGAAAGGCTGAAAATTGAGCTAAAACATACCCTAAAAATGTATGTTGTGGCGAGGGAAAAAGAAAATAACCCAAAAATGAATATTGTAAGGAAGAAATCTGACAAAGAAAAGTTGAAATTTTTATTCTTGCCTCTGTTGTAGTGGTAAGTAGGAAAAAAACTTAGTTATTACTTCAGAATCTCATGCGGCTATGCTTACCGCGATATTGACAAATTCACAAAAGAGGAGAAGCAGAAAAACAATAGAAAACAGAACAAATTATTGGAGAAAACACACATTGAATATTTAATAATGTGAACTATTTATAAATGTAATCAAATGGTTTTTCAGAAACTGAAATGGAACTGAATAAAAACTAATTCTAAACTAATCAATGGAACTAATTCTTTAACATGGAACTAATTCTTTAACACTCCCCCTTACTTTTGAGGGTTACATTGTTTTATTCCTAACTTTTGACATTGAAATTCAAAATTAACTTTTCCTAACGGTTTGGTGAAAATATCCGCTAACTGCTCCTTAGAATCACAAAATTTGAGAATAATGTCACCATTCTTGATGAGTTCACGAATGAAGTGAAAACGACTGTCGATATGTTTTCTTTTTTTATGAAAGACATTTTTCTTCGACAAGGAAATAGCGGAAGTGTTGTCACAAAGGATTGAAATCTGTTCATTTTCTGTATATCCGAAGTCAGAGAGAAGTCTCTTTAGCCACACTGCTTGACATGATGCTGAATTTGCTGCCACATACTTGGCCTCTGTTGAAGATAGTGAAACTATGGGTTGCTTTTTGGATGACCACGAGATCAAGTTTTTGCCAAATAGAAAAGCACAGCCAGAAGTGCTTTTCCGATCATCAATACATCCCGCATAATCACTATCTGTATAACCAACAAGCTTACTGTCTGCAGTGGCTGCATATGATAAAAAATAAGTAGATGTACCTGCAATGTATCTTAACACCCTTTTTACAGCTTTCCAATGACAATCTTTAGAAGATTCCATAAACCTAGAAATATAACTAGCTGCAAATGCTATATCAGGCCTAGTGGCAGTAAGATACATAATACTACCAACAAGTTGCTTATACAAAGTCGCATTAACAATAATACCCTCATCATCTTTACTCAACTTTGTACCAACTTCGATAGGAGTATCCACTGGTTTACACCTGTCCATCTTAAACTTCTTCAAAATGTCAGTAGCATTCTTCTGTTGACTCATAAATATACCATCTTGTGTTTGTTTCACTTCGATACCTAAGAAGTATCTCATTAATCCAAGAACTATCATTTCAAATTCATTTTTCATTGCAGCTTTAAATTCATCTAAATGCATGTTACCTGTATAAATTATGTCATCAACATAAAGACACAGTACCAAAATATTACCTTGATGATCATTCTTGATATACAAAGTGGGCTCGTGGTTGCTCCTTCTGAAACCATTATTCAACAAGTAATGGTCTATTCGGCTGTACCAAGCTCTTGGAGCTTGCTTCAAGCCATACAACGCTTTCTTCAACCTGTACAGTTTATGTTCGTGATTTTTGATTTCGAAACCAGGTGGTTGTTCAACATACACTTATTCATTCAAAACACCATTCAAAAAAGCAGACTTTATGTCCATTTGGTAAATAGGCCACTTGTTTTGTGCTAAAATAGCTAATACAAATCGAACTGTATCAATTCTTGCTACAGGTGAAAATGTTTCACCATAATCTATGCCAGGTTGCTGTGAAAAACCTTTGGCAACTAATCTTGCTTTGTGCTTATTAACTTCACCTCTCTCATTCAACTTTGTTTTAAAAACCCATTTTACACCTATAGAGTTTTTATCATCAGGTAGATCAACCAAATACCAAGTTTGATTTCTTTCAATAGCATCGATTTCATTATTCATGACATCTACCTATACTTTGTCCTTTATAGCC
The DNA here is from genome assembly GCA_034641835.2 of Pinus albicaulis. Classification (NCBI taxonomy): domain Eukaryota; kingdom Viridiplantae; phylum Streptophyta; class Pinopsida; order Pinales; family Pinaceae; genus Pinus; species Pinus albicaulis. Next base: position 1,153,889,455 of record CM076578.1, read on the forward strand.
TCTTCAAAACAAGTAGGTTGAAATGAAAGAAATGCAAAATTTACAATATCATCAACATCATCTTGTGCATAAATATCACTTAAGTTTCTCATCTTAGGATTATCAGAATCAGACTCAAAAGATGATGAACTGCTACTGCTTGATGAACTACTACTGGTTTTGTCTTGAACCTGTAATCTTGGAGTGATTGTTGCAGGTGTTTGATGTTCATCTAACAGAATAAAAGGATCAGGACAAGTATTGTTCTCCATTTCATTCCAAGACTTGTCTTCCAGAAATTTCACATCTCGACTTACGACAAATTTCTTAGTTATAGGATTAAACAATCTGTATGCCTTAGATTGATCACTATATCCTATAAAAATATACTTTTCACTCCTATCATCAAGCTTTTTTTCTCAATTTTTCTAGAACATGAGCGAAAGCAATACAACCAAATATGCGAAAGTGTGAAACTGTTACCTTTTGTCCACTCCATGCTTCTTCAGGTACAAAATTTTGAACACTGGAAGTTGGTGATCTGTTCAAGATATATACCGAACATGCAACTGCTTCAGCCCATAAATCTTTAGATAAATTTCATGTTTTAAGCAAACTTCGAGCCATATTCATAATTGTTTGATTCTTTCTTTCTGTGACTCCATTCTGTTGCGGAGTATAACTGGTTGTTGTTTGTTTTTTAATACCATGTTGTTTGCAAAAATAAATGAATTCGTTAGATTCGTATTCACCTCCTTTATCAGACCTTAGAATTTTAATAAACTTTCCACTTTGTTTTTCAGCCTCGGATTTGAACTCCTTAAACTTCGAAAATGTTTCCGATTTATATTTGAGGAAATACACCCAAATTTTCCTGCTAAAATCGTCAATGAAAGTAAGAAAATAGAGACTGCTAGCAACTGATTTTTCTTGCATTGGACCGCATAAATCTGCATGCACTAACTCTAGTTGTTCTTTGGCTCTATTAGAGGCTGAAGAAAAACTATCTCATTTATGTTTACCCATAATACAACTTGTACATGAAGATATATGATCAGACAAAGCAAGCAACCCTTTCACCATAGACTGACTTTGCAACAAACTCATACTTTTGATAGGTAAATGACCATATTGGAAATGCCACAAATCAGATTTAGTTGGTGTTGAAACATTATGTGCATACAACTTCTCACTTTTCAACTATAACTGATATAACCTGTTCTTTGTCATTGGAATCTTTGCAACAAGAGACTTATGTTTATCAACAATCGTGCAAGTAGTATTGTGAAAGCTAACATCATAACCATGTGCATCTAACTGACCAACACTCAAAAAATTATGCGTGAAATTTGGTACAAAATAAACATCATAGATGTTCTTCACAACATTTTGTTTGGTTAAGACAGACACAACACCTTTTCTTGAAGCTTTAACCTGACGATCATCACCCAAACCAATAGATGAACTGAAAGATGTATCAAGATATGAAAACAAATCACTGTGACCAGTCATATGATTACTACATCCACTGTCAACTAACCAAACATCTTTATTAGGTACTTTCACAGTCACTTGGCATGCAAAAAATAAAGCATCTCATGTTTCACATTCAGTGTTTATGACATTGGCTTTGTTTTTATTCAAAACAAATTGTAGTTTTCGACATTCAGACTTATAATGGCCATATTTTTTGCAGTAGTGACACTGAATTTTAGATTTATCTATCCACCTACGACCATGATCATTTTGAGATTGCTCTGAATGTGTTTCAGTTACCTGTGATCTATCATCAGACTGAGACTGTCCTCTACCTTTACTTCTCCTGCCACGAAAACATTTGCCTCTACCTCTATCCATAGAAGCTTTAGATTTGAAAGCATGCTCTAAATTACTGACATCTAAATTAATTCTTGCTTCATGTGCCAACAAAGAACCAATTAATTCTTCCACAGATAATTTTGTCAATTCTCTCGATTCAAAAACAGTAACGATCATATCAAATTTTTTAGGCAAACATCTAAGAACTTTTTCAACAATTTTTTGGTCATCAAGTTCTTCACCATTCATCCGAAGCTGATTAACAACACCCATAACTTTAGTCATAAACTGATCAATAGTTTCTGAGTTAGTCATTTTAAGTGTTTCAAATTGTGTTCTTAGAGTCTGTAATCTTACCATTTTTACTTTATCATTTCCTTGATAAGCAACTTTAAGTATATACCAAATTGATTTAACAGCTTTAGCAGCAGTGATTTTAGGAAAAATAGAGTCATCTAATGAATTCAAAATGCACGACTTTGCTCTACCTTCTTTCTGTTTAATTTCATCAAATTTCCTTCTTTGGGCAGCAGTCATACCAGCAATTGTATTTGCATCAAGTTCTGTGAACCCCAACTCTACTGATTCCCAAAACCCTAAGCCTTGTAAACATGCTTGCATTTTAAGGCTCCAAAAATCATAATTTTTTCCACTAAATAATGGTGTCAGGATGGCAAACTGACTTGTCGAAGCCATGTTTAAAACAATCAGAAATTTGACTCTACACCGTTAAAAGAAAAAAAAAACACCACCTTTAATAAACCCGCAGTCTTTTCCCTTTTACTAAAAGCAAATAAAGAAGAGCCTCAACCCAACATACTCTTGTAAATGTAAACAAAAACCAACAAATAATGTTTACAATAGCATACCTTTCCTAGCGGTCATCTCTCGCAGGAAGGAACTAGCAAAATCACTTTACAACAGAAGACCTTTCCTAGCGGTCATCTCTGGCAGGAAGAAACTAGCAAAATCACACACATTGTAGCAGCAAAACTTCTCTCTCACGCATATGTAGCAGAAAAACTAGATCCTCTTCACGCATGTAGTAGCAAAATCTCCATCAAACAAACAAATCTAGAAAAATCTCCACAAGTTTCGATCAAACAAATCTCTAGAAGTTTGTTCCTCTTGCCCAAGAAGAACCCCAATGCTCTGATACCATGACAAATTCACAAAAGAGGAGAAGCAGAAAAACAACAGAGAACAGAACAAATTATTGGAGAAAACACACATTGAATATTTACTAATGTGAACTATTTATACATGTAATCAAATGGTTATTCAAAAACTGAAATGGAACTGAATAAAAACTAATTCTAAACTAATCAGTGGAACTAATTCCTTAACATGGAACTAATTCTTTAACAAATATGTGCTATTATTCAGATGCAAGTGTTGGTGATGTGCTTTTAGTATTTATTCAGATGCTTTTTAGTTATACAGTTTGTTATGTGACACAGATGAAGAATCCTATGATGCAAATGAGATATTCTCATTTTGTGTTCCTCCAGTGATGCAGCTGAAGAGTCTTAAGATATTTCTCCTTTGTTGAAGATATTTCTCCTTTGTCGAAAATGTTTGCAAATATGTGTGCAATGTATTAGATGCAACAAAAGGATGAGGCCGTGAGGAAAGGTGAAGCGGTGGAGAGGCTCTAGAAAGTTGGGAGGTGGTGTGAAGACAAATGGCACTTCAAACACCATTTTGATAGCAGTTGTGGACAAAAAAATGATGGCAGTTGTTGCATGTAGAAAGAGAACTATAAATGTATTATCACACCACAAACAGACAAACAAACATTAAATGTGTTGGAGTGATGCTAATTCCAAAGTAACATTAGTTCAGGTTTTAGTGTAATTCAATGAAACTGAAAACTTATATCCTATGTTTAATTACTTTATATATCGTGGAAACTTATACCAATTTTATTATTTTATATATCGTGGCATGCAATAAGAGCTCGAAACTCAAACTTAAGTTCAAATTTTATTGAATTGATAATATCAAAATAAAACTCTTAGAACTTTGGTTAAAATGTGATAAAAAGGAAAAGCATTTGCTCAAAGAATGATTTAATCTCAGGTCAACTACCTAGCGATTGCTAGTCTACAAGGCAATGACTAATAAGATTCTATATCATAAATCTATATCTTGTTAAATATATAGAGTAATAAATGATTCTTTCAAAACAACCTTTGGTTTTCAATAGATTTTATATGTTTGAATTTTTTAAAAATTTGAAGTGTTAAGATATCGTTTTTTTTGTAATTAATATCAATAAATTTATTTTTACCAATAAATTAAAAGCAAAGAAAAAAAATTCTCGAATAATATTGTGAAAAATAATATTAAATTAAAATAATTTTTTATGATTGAAAAAATGGTTAGAAATAATAATAACTTGAGACTTGAAAGTTTCTTACAGTAATCAAGAACAACATCAATAATCTCCATATTGTTTCAAATTAAGAAAAGAAAAAACATATTAATCATGTCATGAATTCTTGACAGGTTCAAACTCTATATGGAAAATGGATTAACTAGAATAAAAATTTACTATATTGAGATAATTTCAAAGATTGAAAAAGGAAAAAAAGTCATCCAAAATAAGAAAAACATAATAAGGCAATGGAAGCAATTGCCAATGCCCCAAAAGTAGCACAATTAATAACGGTGAAGTTGTACACACTGCAAAACATGGTTAATCTAAGAATTAATTAAATAAAAACATCAATTTAGACTTCACTTAATTATTTTAATAATTCTATATTGAATTTCATTGTAAATCAACCCTTCTCTCTTTCGGACACACAGACTTCTATATATTAAAAGCAACAAATGGCACGGAGCTTATCATTCATGAGGGATGCCCAAGAGAAGCATTAAAAATATTTTTCAAGGAAATTATTAAATTTGATTCTAAATGAATATTATTTGCTACATTGACTCAATGTATTTATTGTTATAATTAAATTAATTGACATACATTCATTCATTTTTTCCCGTGAAAATGGAATTTTTAAAATAATCCTCACCTATTTGATGCATCATACATGGTTTGGTTTGGTCTATGTCTATAAGGAGGAAAATAAATCCATGAAACTGGTCCATGTCTGTAAGGAGAAAAAATAAATCCAAATGTGCGGATTCTATTTAAATAGATTCTAAGTAAGTCCCATAAGGTTATTAGATTCGTTTGTCGTAGTGTAGACTCTTCTATGTATTAATAAAGGGTTCAAAAAGAACTAGTTGAGGACAAATAATAAGAAAGTTGGTGATGGTGATGGATTTAATAATGAACATTAAAATAAATATAATAGTGGGATTGTCAACTTCTATAAATAAGTTTATAGAAGTGAAGATAGTTAGAGTTGTGCATATAGACATAGTAATATGATTTAACTAGCAATAATGTTTTTTTAGACACCATGCCAATTAAGTTGTGTTATTTTATAAATTGAGATTATTTAAAAAAAAATGAAATATAAAAATTTATGTAAGTGTATTTAAATTATCTGATTACATTTTAAGGAAACTTTAAGGATATGATATTAAATGATCTACCAATGAATGAGATCACACATATTTGATTATTAATTTTTAGATAAGTTTATAATACTTGATAATTTCTTTTTGATATGTAAATTTGAACCTATTCCAATAATAAGAGAGTTTATATCTGATAACATCATATTTGAACAGTTTGTAAATGAAAAATGTTGTCCTTGTAATATAAAAACCCATCTCCCATGGAAATTTTGTCGAAATTAGAGTTCAACAAACATTAAATAACACATAACATCGCAAACATGCATGCAAATACTCAAGAGTATATTTGAGAATGTTAACCAATTATTTTGCATTCATTCATCATAAATATTTATACAATCAAGCAAATCGTTGGAATAATTATGCTTATTCCAACTAATCATTCATTAATTTCCCTTTCAATCATGTGTTTTATTACATTTATATTCATGTATTCACTTATGTTAATTTCATTTGTTTTAATGCATTGCATGATGATGTTCACATATGCCTAAGAGGCCCTTCCAACATTTCTCCCATCCTCAAAGTCTTGCTTCATTCCAAAGCAATTGTGTAACAACATCCTAGACCTTTGCTACTATAGAATTATCTTTACTATGTAGCAAGCATGCGTACACATCTGTATAGGTAAATCAACCACAATGGTTTCCAACTATATAGGAATATACACATATACAAAGGTCCACTATGGCATATCACTCTTTTAATATTCATCTTCAATATGGTAGGTGCTTGTGCAATCAACGGGTCTTCATTTTAGCTCATGTTGAACCTAAATAAACACTTACAATAGGATTGGTTCCTCTCTCACTGTGACTGGCTTGTTTAGACTCTTCTAACCTGCCATTTTTCTACCTTTTAGCCTTTGAGGTCACAACCTGAGGAATTGCTCTACAAGTCTTATACTAAGGGGAATATGATTGGTTACTCTCTCAATGTGCGTGGCTTCTTTGGACTCTTCTAACCTCCCATTTTTCTACAGTTTATCCTTTGAAGAAAAAACCTGAGGAGATTCTCTACAACTTTTATACTAAGGGGATCCATCATTTCATTTGTTCTTGTGTCATCATTTTTTTTAATCTATTTGTGTATATGGAATCTAATGTTTATTTCTTCAATGCATTTTCTCCTATCATTGTGGTAAAAAATCTCATAATCAATAATATATGCAAGTATGTGCTCCAGTCCTAATACTATATCATGTTGCAATAACTCTTGATTAATGCTCAACATCTATGTTGCAAATTTTCCCAAACAAGTTCCTACTCAAATGTTGAATGTATATGTCCTCAATATGCCAAGTTGAAATGTGGAGTCAAACTCAATTCTTGTTTAAACCTTTGTTTTATTGTTGAGATTTATGTCTACTTTGTCACACTCTTTTTTTGGTAGCTCGGTCAATCATGGTTTCTTTCATTGGATCTATATTAAATTCTTCGAACATGGAGGCACTTCTTTGGAATAATGTTCAATTTTTGTCATCATTGGATGTCCAATTGGTAGCTAGAAATGTGTTAGAGTTTGATCTTAGGCTATATGAAGGATGACTCCATCTCACTATACTATAACTCTTTAAACTAATGTTTGATTAATATTTGACTCAACTAGGGCATGGCTTAGTGACTAACCTCTCTAAGACTTATAAGAAACTATATAGATTCTTTCCTATAGAAATTTTAATCACAAAAAAATTTGTCAAATAGGTATTGAATAATGTCAACAAAATTATTACCACATTAAATAGAAATTGACTTATAATCTAAACTCACTAACTTAATTCACTCAAATAACAATATTTTTAATTTTCTCAATTATTAAATCTACCTTTATTTTCTTCCTATAATTATTTTCCACTACAAAACTCCATTGTCTTTTCTTTTATTTCTATAATATTAAAAATCATACTCCATATTACTACTATACCAACAACAACAACAAACCAAAAAAAAAAAAATTGACTTAATTAATACCCAACTTAAATTACCTTCATCATATCTTATTTATACCTTAATTACATCTAAATTACGATCTTGTAATCTTGTACTTCTTACAACCCTTATAACACCATTTAACAATCTTATTAACTCAATCCTTTTCAACTTTTAATGTTTTTAACAATTATAACCATTACTGATACTTCCATATAGTGCTCATTTTTAATTGAGAGGTTAACCAAATACGATTCAAAATATTCATTATAATTAGTTTGTGTAAATTGGAATAGGTTTGATGGTTAAGAATTTCTTTTTAAAATTATTAATTAATATTGATTTGTTGCGATGATACTAGAAATTTAAATGGTCCATTAATATTGATTTTTTTATAATGAGTAGACCTATCTATGCAGTGGGACTCTAAATAATAATTAACCATTGAGTGTTTTTAACATCTTCACTCTTTTAGCCTATTTTAACTTTCCCCAATAATCATTAATGAAAGTGTTTTTGAATATCCCAAATAATACCAATCATCAATAATCCCAATCAGCATTAATGAAAGTGTTTTTGAATATCCCAAATAATTATTGATGAAAATGTCTTTGAAGATCACGACCTTATTCAAATGAAGCCACTGTAAGTTATTGCCAATATTACGTTACTGGCCATTATCATAAACAATGCAGTCATTTAAGCAACATGTATAGGTCACAATATGCAATACACCCCGTGCTTTGTTTGACTGTGGATTTCATGAATAATCTCGAATCCTACCCAACATGCAATACAGCTAGTGTTTTATTTGATTGTGGATTTCATGAATATTCTGGAATTCAATACACATCATATAATACGCGGAGCTTCATTCTGGAGCTTCATTTGATTGTGGATTTTATAAATATTCTGGAATCAGATAAGATTACGGATTTAATAAATATTCTAGAATCAAATAAACATAGACAACGTTGAAAAATTGACCTCAACCATGATGATTGGATTCTAAAATATTCCGATAATCAGGCATCAACATAAAAACGCCAATTTTTTTTTTTAATGTGGTCAGTGCTTGTTCTCTTTGGTTTGGCTTGTTATTCAACGTACTTCATATAATTCAAAAACCTACACTTTGTATGGCAGCTATGGTTCACTTTGTCAAAAACATCCAGGAAACGTGTGACTAGTAGGCTTCGCTAAACGCTCCCATCCTTAGATAGGTCAACGACTCCTCCAGCTTTTTAGCATTCCTCTCGTCCAGCCTACAACCAAACCAGGTTGATATTTCGAGGACCGGTATGAATTCAGTTCAAATGTCCTCTCCCAGTTGCTAAAAAATTATTTAAGTTGAAATTTTATATGGTTTATTTTGTTTCGTCAACAAACACGACGCCATCTCTCATTTCTTTTGTTCTGCTGACAAACAGTGCGCCCAGATTTATGATATTTCTTAGATCATGTCTGCTTAACGAAAAAATTAATACCTCCATTTATAACTCGGTTAATACAATAGTTGAATTCTCCACCATATGTTAGATTACTTCCAAATTCTATCATCAACCTAATTGAATTTGTACGTTTCAACTCTTATCAAGGAGAATTTAGCTACATCCAACAACGGTTGGTCTCTTCTTTCAATAAAAATTTCCCTAGTGGCCCCATTCTTCTTCATTTCGTTATGCATAACTCAGTCAGTGACGGCATTCCCAGTCACTTCCATTATATCATATGGCAACCCATGTTCATTGGTCAAAGCTTAACATAACATTCAAGTCATTTTTGGGTTGGCTTTGCTACCACATATTCAGCTTTTGGGATTACATGGGCATTCCTTCATATTTTTGGATTAGTTCGTTAAGTTAAAGACCAATCCATCGATCATAATCTAAAATGTATTTTTGGTTATAATAGTAAAAAACGGTGCAAAGTTCTCATATAGAGTATTTCGATGTAATGTTGTTCAACTTCGCTAAAAAGAGGTATCCACCTCATTGGGCTCGCCAAATTATAAAATTGACTTTATTTTTGTCACAAACACACGGTGTAACTATTTTTAGAGCCCATAGAAAGTGTTTAATGTAATATTGAAAAAACGTTTCCAATGGTCGAGTTTCTAGGAAAAGTTCAGAAATTGATTGTTACGGGTCTAGTGGATGATTCAGTGGTACATTCCTAAAGCTAAAAATATCTTTTTATATGAGATTTTTTATTACGGAAATTACTCATCAGTCATGGAGCTATTTTTGTTGGTAAAATTTTTTTAGTTCTTTTGTCATTTGAATTTGTTTTTCAACTATATTTTTTCTCTCAATCTGTGATAAAAATGCACTTAGAAATTTTTTCTTGATGAATTTTAACTTACACGATCCAAATATTTTATCACTTTGGCATGGAATTTTAATGAAGTTTCTCTTGGAATCAATAAAAAATTTAGTGTATGCTTTCTTTTGGCTTGAATGCTCAGCTGGTGAGCCCTCACTCCTCAAGCAAGCTAGCCTCCCTTACAACATTCTAAATCCCATTTTTGTAGAAGGTCCAAGGCATTGTTCTACTATTTCTTCAGCCAAAATTTCTACTTGGTATAACCTGTTTTGTTTTCAGTAGTAGGGTTGGAGTTTGCTCTAATCATAAAACTTGGAAAACACTGCCATCCTCAACCAAGTTTGCACCCTATTTCTTTTGCAAAATTTAATCCTTTAGCACTCGCACAAATTGGGGAACATTTGGTTGTATTTACAATGGGTTTGTTACAAGTCAAATTGCCCCACATCCATGAATTTATTGAAGGTGAGTTGGTATTTTCTTTTATTTTTAGTTTCCATGGGATTTATTGGATGACAAACATAATATTTAAGGGCCATGAAAAATCTAATATCTTCAACCTTTCCCTAAATACATTTTCATTACCTCTATTTACACATTTCAATTGAGAATGTAATCTAAATATGTATATTTAAATGAGTGTGAGTTCACATACTAATTGTTTGATGCATGCACCTAAAACATTGTAGGACAGTTTAGCATCCATTTATTCAAGCCTCTATATTTAGGTTTAGAATCCTATTTGTATACTAAAATGTTAAATTTCATACTTTGAAATTAATATTACATGTGTGATCAAAACAATTCCATTTCCATTGTTGTGTAACAAGAAGGCTTTCCTAAGACTAATCTCACAAATCTTTATATATATATTAGTTGTTATGTGAGCTTTGATGTTCATTGTGGATAATGTATTGTTAAATCTGATCCAAAATTTGAGCTAAAACCTAGGGCGTATATTATTATTATTATTATTCAATTTACAATTGAATGGAATTCTAAATTTGTAAGTTCCCTAACTCCACTTTGGTTTTGTATGGATGTATCCTCATTGTTTGACTATTTTTTTTTCAAATGAAAAATACATTGGTTATATTAAAAATATAAGAATATACCAGTACATAAGTTCATATTCATAATTGTTCAACGCTATACAGTTTGCTACAAATATTTCAATCATCAATCCACGTACAAAACATTATCAAAACTAGCATAGAGGATGAAACAATTATCCATGAGCATTATATCTTTGGTTAATAAACGCTATACAAGCGAGTCATAAAATTGATAATGTAATAGAATAACCACCTAAAACAAATGACTCAAAAGATACTATAAAGAAAAATAATTTATGGGATGTTGATCAAACCCTCTTCTCGAATTGTATTGTCCTCATAGAAATTGTATCTCAAAGTGCCTGCAACAACTAAAAGCCCATCTTTGGATAGCATGTCTGCAACCGTGTTGAATTCTCTGTAAATACACCTGATAATGATGTTTTGGAAAGTGATTATGATTACCTTGATGTGATCCATCTAGCCTCGGAGCTTAGGGGGATCAAAATATGTGTTGCCCGAAATTCCATATATAAGTGTTTTTGAGTCCTCGTATACATGGATTATCCCCATAGATTTCTCCTTAGAAAACAAGAGAAGTCTCCACAAAGGCAATATCTATGCTCTAGTATTAGAGCCAGACCCTTCATGCCAATATATATTGTAGTGTATTATGTCGTTGATCCTAATCCAAACCTCGCATCTGCATAGTCCAACCTATGTCGTGCCATCAAAAATATCAACCGGAAATAAAATATGTGGAGGCATATTCCTGAAGGAAAGATCCTTTGTGACCATGGTGTGATGTGCCTGAGCCTCCAACCAGGTTTGAATTTTAATTAAAATAACGTGTGATTTTATCAGGATGTCTTCAAATATGAGAGAATGTTGATCCCACCATATCTCCTAGATAACAAACAAAGGAGTCGTGTTGTGATGTCCCTTCTTGTAGGCCCACCAGCGAATACAATGTTCAATCGATGGGAAAATTCTAAAGGGAACATGGTAAGTATGGAGAACCTGTGACCATATCTGTAAGGAGATCTTGAAATGAAGAAAGAGGTGTAGTTTTGTCTCATTTTCATCATAACACAAAGGGCACCATCTATGGCCATGGTAACCCCACTTACTGAGATTATCCCATGTCGTAATCTTATTATGCCATACCATCCAATTAAATAGAATAATTTTCATTGGAAATTTCCATTCAAAAACCCTTTGAAACCAATAGGGATTAGTAGAATTAAATCTAGAACTCATAATGTACATGTAGATGTTCACTACCATTGCAGATCCTTTTTTTAGTTTCCCAGCCCACGCGAGCGTGTCTCCTTCCACTTTCTAGATCCTCATTGTTTGACTATATGCATGAACCAAACCTTGGTGGTTTCAGAGTTATATTAGTTGGAGGAGAATTGTCCTTAGGATTGGGGATGCATGTTCACCTTTTTGAAATTACCTTTGAATTTGACTTATAAGTTGCAATATTTATTTGATGCCATATGTATGATTACACTAAAACTTGTGTAAATAAATCATCATAACAAAATATAAGCTGCAATCAAACTTTGACTCTTGTATTTTGTTCACAAGAGATATATCACAACTTTGTTTATGGTTGGTGAATTTTCCTTCCTTTCCCCTGTTATTAAATTGTATACATATTTTGCAAAGAGAAAAAATTTATAAAACTTGGTTATCGTTAGGGTAAACTTGACTCCTAGAAAAAGTAAAAGTTATTAGTTACACATTTGTGGTTTTCGGCACTTGATTTTAATGGCACATGGGATTATAACCCATGAATAACATGCGGTGAAGCCTTTAAAAGGCTTGGGGATTCTTCATTAATATGAACTTGAGTTAAGCAAAGGGCTTAGTTGGTTAGGCTAGGATGTTTCCTCCCTTGGCTACTCCTAAGTCAAGGCATCATTTCTTTTAAACCATAAGACAATAATAGGTTTATTAGTTATTTTTTCCCAGTTTTGGGTCTCCCATCACAAAATTTGTGTGTTTTATGTGTTTTTGTTGCTATGATAATTTTATCTCACATTGTATTTATTTCTAACATTGGTATCAAATCTAAGGGATCATGGCTTGGAGAAGGAGATGGTGGTTACACATACCAGCATTGAGGTCAAAGATAAGAGAGAATCCCTAAGGAATAAACCAACGTGGTGTTGAGAATGGAGTGCAAAAAATGATCAACATACATGGATCCATTGTGAGTTTCCTATGGATGAGAGAGTATGTATGGAGATTGTTGTGTAAACGTCTTGAGAATAAATAGAGGTCCAACAAAGTCAGATGCAACCATGAAAACCATATCTAAAGAGGAGAGCATTGGGTGTGCCAAAGTGAGAGGATGGAAACATAAGTGTCGGGATAGAAATAAAAAAATAAATAAATACTTTGGAGATGAAAATTGTAAATTACATGTATATGAGCATATAGCTGCAATACTTGGTTAGCCATATGCATCCATGTCGGTAAAGTCTTAGGGTCAAACTAGGTGATAGGGTAGGAGATAATGTGGGTTTCCCAAGTCAAGTTTGGCGGGGGGATGTTATGGTAAACTTGACTAAATGAAAGAGTCAAAATTTGGCAGGTCCACAATGGTCATTTCAGCACATGGTTTTGGTGGCCAGTGGTATTAGAGCCCTTGGATTGCATGTGATAAAGCCTTTAAAAAGATTGGATATTCTTCATTCTAGTGCACCTAATTTGAGTGTGGGATCACTTGGCCAGGCCAAAATGTTCGCTGGCTTGGCTACTTTTAAGTGAAGGTATTGTTTTGAGTAAGCCATAAGATAATAATAGATATTCTAGCTGATTTTTCCCAATTTTGGGTTTTCCAGTATAAAATAATTTTGTTTTATGTGTTGTTTCTATGATCGCTTTCTCTTATTTCTAACAGTTACATCTATTATTTTTTTAATTGGAACATACATTTCCTTCTGTGTAAAGATTCATTAGTATCATTGAAAATCATATTCGAATGGGTGGTTCTAAATTATTTAGCTCAAATATAAAATTCATTAGACTTGTTTGTCATTATTAAGAGAGAAATTATTAAGCTTCATATTTAATATTTGTCTGGGCATCAAAAATGAATTCCTAAATTATATAACGGCCTTAAAATACACACATACCAATAGAAACATCATTTCCTTCCTGGTTAATGCTTTACAAGTAGGAGTGAAAGAGTGTTGAATAGGGAAACCCTTGTTACAACGATTAGATTCACTATAAAGAGCAGGAAGACAAGTTGAGGTGATAATAGTTTATATTTAAGTTTCCATTTATTTTTCTTTTTAAATACCTTGTACATCCAAGAAGACAAATTAAGTCATAACATTTTGGTGTCATTTTTAGGGACTGAAAGTTGGTTTCCTAGAAATCAAGAAGAGTAAGATTCCTGAAGTTTGATGAGTGCCATTTAATTATGATCTTGAGTCATTCATATAGAAACTACTCAAGAGGGAACTCCACACCATATATATACTATTTGAAGTTGCACTATGACACTAGTTTCAAGATTTAATGACCCATAAATGGTGCATGAAGGTGATTAAGAAGAGAATCTCAAGCCTCTTGGGATATGACCCTTGGAGTAGTCGAGGACATCATATTATTATTCAAGACATCAGGGCTACATATTCACCATATATTCATGGAAGCAACCACCCCCCCCCCCCCCCCACCATCCCATGGGTTAAGAATGTTTACAAGCCCTTAGATTTAATTTGAATTCGAGGGGCCCCACATGCCATACCTGATAAATAGCACAAATGGCTTTTTAAATTCATCGGAAACAATGTAATTACCATTGAAGAGCATCTAAATAAATTTTATTATTGCACAAGAGAGGTAGGTGTAGTTTAGGGACAGGAGGATGTGGTTATGAAGCTATTTAATTTTTCCTTAGAAGAAGAATATAAAGGGTGGTTTCGTGGTTTTCCTGATAATATCATCCACTCTTGGAATGGATTTCATGTGACCTTCAATAAGCATTGGTCCTTGTGTAAAGATGGTAGAATTCTCTTGGCCCAAGTACTCCACGAAATCAAGAAAAAGGAGAACAAGTCTATTAAATATATTAATGGTATGTTTAGAAATATTATTGATATGATTCCATAAATAATCAAGACGAAGGATGACATTGTTCACCTTTACTACACGAACACATATGAAGGAAATTTTGGCCTTATGCTCAAAGACAAATTTCCCAATACTCTAGAAGAAGCATAGGATTGGGTAAGCAAGATTAAGGAGAACATTCTCTCATCCAAAGTTGGCCCCATGGGTTATGTTCAAGAATCCATCTCATAGGCATAAAAAAAGCCCAATATTGTGCATATAATTGACCGAGTTCAAGACCCTATAAGAGCCTTGAGTGAGAAATTTGAGAAGTCGTCTACTAACCTTATTTAGTATCAAATTTCTTTAGTGAATATAATGACAAATATAGAGAGTAATAGAGGATGACAGAGTGTTTATTAGTCGAGGAAAAAACATAACCAATTCCATCCATGAGGAAATTTATATTGGAATATGAATAGAGCTACCTAGGAAAAATTATTCCCAAACTTCTTGGCCCTAAAAAATATGGTAAGTTGAGAAGAAGTTCATTGGTGTTTTCCCTATGATGGGCCACTGTGAGCAATATTTTCCCAAAAAAAATGGACAAGATAGAGCAGGGGGGTCTAAGGGTACAAACAATTTGAATTGGGTAGAAGAAGATGATTATGTTTTCATCCTCCAACAAAAACCCATTTCCATAAGTGAAGAACAGATGAAATGTCATATAAATAAGAGCATATATTCTACGACTATGAAAATGTTGAAGATGTTTAATGTTATGGATGAAGAAGCTAATAATTACTTCAAGAAGAAAAAATAATGCAATATCAAAGAAGGAATTAAATTCCTAGTATTTCACAAGGTGCTAGGTTTGGAAGTCACCAAGATCAAACTCAAACTATGAATAATCAGTCAATAGTCCAAGTTCATGACAAGCTCACTCACCATCAAACCCAACAACAAGTTACGATATTGATTTAAATATAGATATGATCAATGTTTCAGAAAAGGTCATGGTTCTAATCCCTTTATTTGAGTTGATAAAGATCCCATCTTAAATGGAAAATGTTATATAATTCTTGAAATATGAAGAGGAAAGTGAGGACGCCCTATTCATATTAAAATCTACATCAAGGAGATAGAAGTGGAACTAGTCCTCCTTTTTACATTAATTGGGAATCAATGGATTATTGTTGCACAGTTGTATGTTTGATTCAAGAGCCTAAATGAATGTGATGTCATTAAATGTTATGAATCAGTTAGGGTTGAATACCACCAAACCATATAAGAAAATGTTCACATTGGATTCTCAACAAATTAAAGTTTGTGGTCTGATAAAATATCTTAAGGTGAATTTGGTAGTCTATCCAGATAATTTGCTTCTAATATATGTGGCAATTATCGATGTTCTCGATGCTTGGGGCATGCTATTATCTAAGAGGTGGGATAAAAATTTCGGGGATACACTACAAATGGATCTATCTTATGATGCTATCCCTAAATGTGATGGTAATTTCATCACTCTTCATAGGGAACCCACTTACAAATACCATGTAGAAGATCCTGGAGTCCCTAAGAAAGAGATACTTGAACATAAGTAATATATTGGGAACTGTGTGACCTTAGTAAAATTAATCACACCTAATGAGGAGATCCATGAAGATAAGAAATGTGAGAAATTATGGAAGATGAATTTTTATGCAACTCAATACTAATTAAGGGTTGGAGTGAGAATTGTGTTCACATCCCTTGCAGGAAATGGAATTTTTTTTTCTCATTAGAGAAAATTTCACCCTAAAAGTGGCATCCTAAGGAAAAATAATAAAATAATAGTTAAAATAATAAAAGAAGAGTTAAATATTTTCAAGAGAAGAAGAAAGTTATCTCCTTATAGGTTTACTCAAATTTCAAGTGCAAACACTTGTTGGATGCATAATTAAATTCCACATCCAACAAGTACCCATTATGCATACTTCTGAGAAGACTTGCATTGATAAAAAATTAATATATATTAAAAAAGTGTGTTCAACACGCTTTTTTAATATATCTTCAACTTTGATTAATGTGGGTCTTCTTAGAATGGGCTCTCCCTCGATGTGGAATTTAATTCCACATCTAATGAGTGTCTACATTTGAAATTTGTGTAAACATATAAGGAGATAAGAAAAAAATACAATTAAAAGAATAACTTTCTTCTTTTCCCTTCAAAATATTTACATGTACCTCTTTTCAAATTTAAAATATTTTGATTGGTTTACATATTATGACATGGAAATTACATGAAAATTTCTTGGGCACTTTTAGGTTGAAATTTCCTCTAATGTCCCAGTTAGAGTTTGAATGTACAAATAACGTAATTGAATGTGAAATGTTGTGTCATAGTCTTGAATTATTTCTGCTAAACATTCCTATAGAGTGCCTGAAAGTGATCGATTACTTAGTTCCTGTAGTCCTAAAATTTAAAATGGAGTTATCCATGCAAAATGAAAGGATAAAATGTATAGAAATGCAAATGGGGTTGCATTGATATTTTCTAGGAATTTGGCATTAGGGTAGTGCTTAAAGAATAATATACCAAGGTTGATTATTGAAAATGGTCACCTCCACTTTATAACAACGTGAAAAGTTTATCTTTAGGGCTAACAATTTGGTGGCTATCTTTAGGACCTCAGTTCTAGATTATTATGAACACTAGCAATTTTTCCATGGTGATTCTCAATTTATTAGGTTCATGAAAAATAAGTCAGAAATCAAAGGTGATTACTTAAATTGGGGAGGTGATGATGATATTGGTGATTATGATATAAAACAACTTCCTAACAAAAAAATTCCTTAGGGTCTTTTTCCTTTAGAAAATATGTTCAATATGCATGACATGTATAAGAAACCACAAAGTGAGGATTGACCCCAAGAAATTTATGAGATAAATATTGGATTTGAAGAGAACCCAAATGCCATTAAAGTTGGCATGGTACTTCCCTTGAAGAAATTAATAAAATTGAAAATTTTATTAAGGAATATCATGATGTATTTGTCAAGTATTATAAATATCTAAGGGAATACAAAAGAGATACTATTCGACAGATCATTCCACTTAAAGAGGGATCAAAATAGTTTAGAAAAAATTCAATAAATATCAACCCCTTTATACATGAGGAGTTGCAAAAGATGCTTGCTACAAATATCATTGCACCCAACACGCACTCATCATGGGTGTCAAAAGTTTTGGTTGTGAGAAAGAAGAATGTCGAGATTAGATTGTGTGTGGATTTCAGAATTTTTAACCAACTTACACTTAAACATGATTATCCCCTCCTGAATATGGAGCAATGGTTACAAATAATTATAGGGGCATAGATGCTATCTATTTTAGATGTTTTTTTGGGATACAATGAAGTTTTGGTTAAGAAAGAAGACCAACGTAAGACAACCTTCAAAACACCATGAGGTATATTTGAATACATCGGGATGCTTTTTGGATCACTTAATATTGTATCCATTTTCTAAAGGGAAATGGATTCCATTAGGGGAATTTTGAGGTGTACAATGGACCTTCTAAGGAAAATAATACAATAATAGCTAAATATTAAAATAAAAGATGGATTTTTAAAGGGAAAAAAGGAAACTACTATTCTTATTGTATTTATAGCTTATATCCTTATAGTTTTTACTCAAATTTCATGTGTAGACACCCGTTGGATATGGAATTAAATTCCACGTCCAAGAAGTACCCACTATGCATACTTCTAGGGAGAACCCTAGCAAAAAGAAATGAAAATACACAAAAAAACATGTTAAAAATGTTTTTCTCGTGTATTTTAGTTTCTTTCAATGTGGGTCTACTTAGAAATATGCACAATGGGTACACCTTGGATGTGGAACGTAATTACGCATTTAACGGGTGTCTGCACTTAAAAATTGAGTAAACCTATAAGGAGATGAGTTGAAAATACAATTAAAAAAGGTAGTTTTCTTCTTTTCCCTCCAAATTTATTTTCTCTTGAGGATGAAATCATCATATTGAATCCTATTGGTTCTTTTAAAGTTAATTTTGTAATATATTTTTTTTATTTAAGGCCCATTTTTTACCTCAAAATTCCCCTAATGTATGTTTAAATATCTAGCTGGTAAATTAATTGACATTTAACATGATGACATTACATTGTTTTCAAAGGATCAATATTCCCCATAAATCACCTAATGCAAGTTTCTGAGAGGTCTCAAAGATACATCATTTATGTTTATCCTAAGAAGTATGTTTTTAGAGTAGATCAAGGAAGGTTGTTAGGCCATATTATTCCAAAGGAAGGAGGTCACCTCAATCCCAGTAAAGTGGATGCCATAATTAAAAACCCTCTCCTAGAAAATAAAAAAGCCACACACTATTTTTTAAATAAGATAAGATTCATCAAGAATTTTATCCTAAATTTTGTCGAATTTGTGAAAACTTTATCCAATTTATTGAAAAAAGATTGCAAATTTGAATGGGATGAGAATAAAAGAAATTATTTTAGAAAATTCAAAGAAACAAACATGTCTTCTCATGTCAATGTGTGTCCTCATTAAAAGTACTTAATTTTATTCTCATTTTCTTCCGAGGATACAATCGTTACAGTTCTCCTTCAAAATAATAATAATAATATGGAGTAGCCTATAGCCTTTGTGAGGAAAAACCATATGGGTTTGAACTTAAGTATTCTGTTATGGAGAAACAATCATATGTTTTGGCTTAGACCCTCAAGCATTTTAGCACATATGTAGTCTATTCCATGATGATATCTTATGTCTCTCACTCTTCCATGAAATATATTTTAATACAACAGGATTTTTGGGGGGCTAGAAGAAAGTGGGTTTCAAAGATATACTAATATGCTCTTCTAATTAATCCCATGAAGATAGTCAAGGGAAAACTAAAAAAGTCAATTGATTGACTAGAGGAATACCATAGGGGAGTATCCAAAGAATTTATTAAGAACCAGAACAAGACTAAGAAGACCCTTGAAAATAGACTGCGTCAAATATTATTGAAAATTAGGGACTTTGTCTTGATGTGGAATAAACAGAATAAAAATCTTAGAATACATGGGAAATTTGAAAGTTTTGCTTGATCCTTTTAAGAGACATGCAAAAGTCAGAATTAATTCTTTCCATCTGAGTCAATTCAATGGTGACAAGTTACCCGAGCCCATGAAGGGGCATATTTTAAAGTTATACTATATACATAATATTAAAAAATGATAGTAATAAATAATAAGCTTATTGGAGCAGTAGTCAAATATCATGTTTTCTACTTACCATGATGTTTTTAGTTTGTTGCTTATTTTACAATTATCATTTATCTTATCTAGTTAATTTGTAGTATATTTTGATTACATTTTGATGAGGATATCTAGGGTGATAACATCACCCTAAATTTTTTATTTAATCATTTTATTGAATGATATGTGTGCAAGTGCAGGCATTACTAGATATTCTAGAGTCCTCATGTCTTCCTCCAAAGTATGCATCCCTTATTTGGAGCTATTGCTACCATGCATTCAACATTTGGGACAACATAGGCATTATTTCATATTTGTGTGATTAGTTCACTGAGTCAAAGAGAAGGGGGGGCCTCTTGAAGCTTACATCATGCATAATGTAAAATGTATTTTTATCTGTAATAGCCAAGGAAGATACAAGGGCCTCACAAGGAGTATTTCAATGTAATGTTGTCCAAGTAAGCTAAAAAGGGGCACTCATCTCATAAAGGCCTGCATTTTTCAACAAAGGAGGACATGGGTGTAGTTATTTTTAGGGCCCCACAAAAAATTGTTTAGTGTAATATTTCTAGCCTTAGAATGTGCACTTTCTAGTGGGCCCCATTTTCCATGAATAGAGTAATTACAAATTGATTATTGGGAGTTAAAATTGGGCTTATTTATTCATATTTCTCTGGCATTATTATGGTTATTGATGGAATTTCCCTTGTTTTGGTTTTCTGAAAATGCTAGTGGATTTTATTTATGTGAATTATTCATTAATGGTCGTCAAGCTATTTTTTTGGTAAAACCATTTTATTTCTAGAGAGATTGTCGCTTGAATTTATTTCTTAGTTGTATTTTTTCTCCCAATCCCGAGTAAAAATGCACTTACAATTATTTCTTGATAAAATTTACCTTGCATTCCCTGAATATTTTACCACTTTGGCATAGTAATTTGACGAAGCTTCTCTTTGTGTCATTAGAAAATTTAGTGGAGGGTTTCATTTGGCTTGAACACCAAGTTGGTGATCCCTCACTCTTGAAACATGGTGACCTTTCTTACAACATTTTAAACTCATTTACTGAGAACTTCTAAGGCACTAGTCTATTACTTCTTCAACCAATATTTCTACTTGATAAACTTTTTGTGTTAGGTAGCAGGGATGGAGTTCTCTCTAGCTGTAAAACATGGTAATTTTTTCTACCCTCAACAACCATGCATCCTATTTCTCTTGTAAAATAGAAATTTGGCACTCATACAAATCGTGGAACATCTGTTTGTATCTACAATAAGTTTTTGTGGAGTTAACTTGCCCCATAGCCATGAATTTCTTGAAGGAAAGTTGATTTGTTCTTTTATTTTTAGTTTCCATGGTGTATGTTGGGTGGAAAACATAATATTTAAGGGCCAAGGAAACTCTGATATAGTTAACCTTTTGGTGGGCACATTTTCATGACCTATGTTTACACATTTTCATTGAGAATGTCATCTAAATATGTGTAATTATAAGAGTGTGAGTTCACATACCATCTGTTTGATGCAATGTACGCATGAAAAAATTTAGGGCAGTTTAGCATCCATTTAGTCTAGTCTCTATATTCAAGTTTAATATCATATTTTCATATTAAAATGCTAAATTCCACACTTTGAAATTCATATTGGATGTTTGATCAAAAAAATTATATTTTCACTTTTGTGTAACAAGAAAGCATTCCTGAGAATACTCTCACAAATATTTAAATAAATAGTAATAATAATTATATATGTTGTTGTGTGAGCTTTGATGTTGGTTGTGGGTAATGTATTGCTAAATGTAAACCACAGCTTGAGCTAAACTCCAAGGTGTATATTTTTTATAATTCAATTTACAGTCAAGTGGATTTCTAAATTGGTAAATCACATTCCCTCCCCTTTTGTTTTGTATGGATGTATCCTAACTATTTCTTAATATGCATGAACAAAACCTTAGTGGTTTCAGAGTTATATTAGTCATAAGAGAACTTTTTTTGTAGTATTGGAGATGCATTTTCACCTTTATGAAATTACCTATAAATTTGACCTCAAAGTGTCAATATTTATTTGTAGTCTTATGTCTCATTACATTAAAACCTATGTAAATAAATCATCATAACAGAATCTAAACTACAATAAAAATTTGACTCTTTTGTTTTTTTCACAAATTGTAAATTTGTTTAGGATCAATGAATCTTCTTTCCTTTCCATTATTAGTAGGGTGTCCACATATTTTGCAAAGAGAAAGAAGTTCTAGAACTTGGTTTCATTTGTTGTTTTGTTTATTAGAACATAGGTTTCCTTCTGAGTCAAGCTTCATTGGCATCGTTAAACATAATATGGATGGTTATAAAACAATTAGCTCAAATCTTAGAGTCATTAAACTTATTTTTATTTATTGAGGGAGATCCTTGAGCTTCACATTTCATATTATTCTAAGCATCAATAATGAATGCCTAAGAAAATCACTACCTTAAAATTCACACATACCAATAGAAAAGTTGTTTCCTTCCATGTTAATCCTTTACAAACTAGAGTGCAAGAGTTTCGATATGGAAACCCCTTTTCAATTATTAGATTCATCCTAAAGAGGAGGAAGATAAACTAGGGTGACAATGGTTTTTCTTTGAGTTTCCCTTGATTTGTGTTTTGAAAGACCTTGTCCATCCAAAAAGACAAATCAAGCGGTGGCAAGTTTCTCTACTCGTGCATCCTCTAATAATTCTAATATTATCTCAGACCAAATAGTCAGTGTGTGGGAAGCACTATATATTTTTGTAGTTATTAAAATATGAGGCATTGAGATCCCATAAAAATATTTAAAACTTATGATATATAAAATAATTTCACCCACCTGCGTTGATCTCAAGATGCATAATAACTAGACTTGTAGTCAGGTTCTGGTTCCATCAGAGGTATACTCTTCTTCATTCCAAAGCTTGAAATTCTTGATGGGCAATGCTTTATTCATTCGTGATTTTAATCAAAGCTTCTTCATCGATTTATACAAGATTTGACATAGGATTTTGGTTTTATCATTCTAGTTGGGTTGACTCGTATGTGGTTGAATCCTCTTCACATCATCCATCATCTCATCTCCACTATTGCATGCTAAACAACTTCATTAGCAATTAAAACACTTTTTTTTCTTCAAAACCTCAGGAAACTCATTTTTTGATAAAAATAAATAATATTGTAGTGATATTGATACATAAAAACCTTATTCAAAACTAAGAGAAGAAGTTGTTTATGCATTTCCAACCACATTAAAACTATATCAAAAACTAAAATTCATTACTTTGACTAATATTTCAGTTAATGCATTCTTCTTCTCTTTCTCTAATATCCATATCTTCTCACTTTTCTTTTGCAAACTCATAGGGAATTTCTTTTCTATGTGGCTATGAACATACTTCAATGTTTTTTTAACATGCTCTTATTCTTCCATGCTTTAACTAATCTTCTAGCTTGGATGCTTTTATCTCACTTTTTTTTAGGCCTAAACCATTTTGATTCACTATTAAATAACAAAACACTTAATGCTATGAAACGAGGGTTCATGATGCATTTAAGAATGGAGTAGATTGCAGACATTCAAGTAGATACTCAAGAGTATATTTAAGAAGGTGAATCAACGACTTTACATTCATTCATCATAAGTATTTATTGATTAAAATAATGTTTGAGGCAGTGATACCCACTCTAATTAATCATTCATTAAGTTGTATTTATCATGTGTTTTATTACATATATACATTCATATATTTACATATTTTAATGTCTAATTCCTTTAATAAATGCATAGTGATGTTTACATCAGCTTAAGCGACCCTTCCAACAAATCCCAATATGACATTAAACAATTCCCCAATGAAGTCCAAACTACTAAGAAAATGATTCCTCGATCAACTCCAAACTACTAAGCCTTGAAAGCATAAATTTTAAGCCTACTATTGTGCAATATATTTTTTTAAATGCCTTCAGATTGAATCTTTTATAGTTTAATTACTTTATATTTCATATCATTCCAACAAAAGTATGATTAGTAACTATGCTACAAATCTATGCATGTAACATAAAGCAATGTAAAAGAACATTTTCTCAAATTCATGTGTATTTTTTAAATGGTTGTAGATCATGCTTTTTTTCTTAAATTTTCATCTCCAAGCTTTCTCCTCTAGAGTGCTCCTAAGTCAAACTCCAATTTCCATATGGATAATTGCATGAAATCATATTGAATGACCTCCCAACCTGATCTCTAAACTAACATGGATATTCCATTGGAATAGTTCAACATAATATAGCATAAAATATTCTAAAATATTGTATTATGTAGTTTATTACCATAAATATTATATTTAATATTACTAACATAATACTCAAAATTATGGAAATAATTGAAATTGAAATAAGAGAAACAACAAATGAACACACCATCCGCAAGAATGGGCACAAGATGTGACCTATAAAACTCGACAAGAAAGAAAATCATCTAGAAGGCAAGGCCTATGCTCTATTATCTTTTTCTCAGTTATAAAATGAAAGTACAAAGAAAAGGGCACTCACTATGGAGTTGTTGTGGACATTGTGGCCTAAATGGTTGCTACAGAATCTTTTATTTTCTTTGTTAACTTCAATATCCCATCCCTAATGCTTTACTCAACCGTGGAACCTCTTCTCTTCCAAGTGATATAGTGTTTAACATAGCATAATATTAATCTAGGATTAAAACACAGTTACCGATCAAATGGGACCTATTACCTCAAAACGAGAACTCTAGCCCAAATAAACTCAATTAACATGAAAAAACACCCCAAAAATGAAAAGTGTGTATTTGAGGACGCATTATTTTTTTTTAGGGTCAAATTTTAACATTTTTTTAAATCATGTTAAAAACTAATTTGTTTCTTGAAAAAAGGATTGAAAAAAACACCCTCGAAACAGAAAGTGTTGATGGTGGAATAACCAAAAAAAAATCGTGTCACATTTTTTACACTTTTTAACAATGGAGTTAAAGATAAAATCTTAGGACATTGAAAAATCGTAAAACTCTAAAAATTTTGATACATAAAGTTAAAGATAAAAATGTCGTGTCTGGAAGCCTTATAA
The DNA here is from genome assembly GCA_034641835.2 of Pinus albicaulis. Lineage (NCBI taxonomy): Eukaryota > Viridiplantae > Streptophyta > Pinopsida > Pinales > Pinaceae > Pinus > Pinus albicaulis. Next base: position 1,153,914,551 of record CM076578.1, read on the forward strand.
TTGCCAACAATTTTGAATCCTTATATCTGAAATCCTTATATCTTGTTAAAGATAAAATATCTTGATTCTAAAAAACCCTACAATTGTAATTGTTTTCAACCATAACATTAAAGATAAAATATAATAGTGCAGAAAAACATTAATATTTTGAAAAAAATTAAATCTTGAGTTTTTAACATATTTGAACCATGAAATTATGGACAAATTATATGACTAGAACGATTTTTAAAAATGAACAAGTAAATGAAATATTTATATTCCAAGAGTAATTTTTATTTTAAAGGATACAAATATATCACTTTTCAAATCTTAGCATAAGACAACTTATCTAATTACAACCAAAACCTAAAAATCAACCATCAAAATGAAGTGTCCCCTTTCAATGAGGCATAATTATTTTTTTAATTTTTAAAAGTATCTTATACCAAATTTTAACACTAAATAAGATCATGGCAATATCACCAAATAATTTAAAAATTCAACATTCATTTCTAATATATTTTTTTACTTTTAATAAAAGTATGAACTTTGGTATATTGAATATAACATAAATTATTTTTGTAATTCAATGTTGCACTGTGGATATTCTAAAGAGATGAATTCTTCATAAATAAAACACATAATCCAACAATCATAGAAATGACTCATAACTTCATGTAAGATCATATGGAAGTCAAAATATTTATTTCAATTACCATGCAAACATCAATTACATAAAAATGTATTAGACATTTATTGAAAATTAGTCATAGGTTCTGGCACACCATCAGAGCCTACATATTTAGATGAATGACTGGATGTGGATGAAGATAATACATATTCTTCTCTTTCATCAACTAGTGCTCTATCCGAGTCAACACGGATGCCGACCATTTCATATTTCAAAAGTTTCCTATATATACAACTACATTTAGTAGATTCCCATCTCAACACTATTTGTTCTCGTAGCAATTTGTTCAAAATATTTATGATCTTCAAGCGAAGAGTTCCTCTCTTTGTAAAATTGAAGTCATACACAAGTATGTAAACATCCTCCAATTTTAAGACATCCGTGTGGTGATGATTTATATTTGTGCCCTTTATTTTTCTCTTTTTGCCAATTTTTTTTCAACTACCATCCCTGGCTTGTACACACCATTGAATGGGTGGGTACTTTTGGCATACCAATGTGCTTCAAAAGTTGTAATATCTTCATTTTATTTAATGACCTTTATAACCTTGGCAACCCGGAATGGATAGCCAAGTGGATATTCATCTGCTAACACTGCTATCCTGCAACCCTCCTTAACATCCTGCATAGAACCATTGTAAAGGTATTCCATGGCTTCAAGTTGTACACATGATTTTTTAGAGCCAATATAGATTTATCTTTCCTCTAACTATGGAGAATTAATAATACCTTGAGACTATTGTTTTTAAAAATTTGTGTTTCTTCATGTTCATTTGGCATATTTCATGGTCATAAAAATAGATTATTCAAAAGCGTATCCTCATTTATTGATCTTGAAATCATATCACTTTGATTATTGAAAAAAGACTCCCACCAAACTAAATTAGAAACATAAAAGTACCGATACGTATCTCTAATACATATTTTAATTTCCTCTAGACATTCATAATAATTTATATCTCTCTTATGCCTTCTTGCATTATGGAGTTCAACAACTGACTGTAATATCAATACCTTTGATGAAAATATTGGACACTCTGGAATGAACTTCGAAAATGCTAAACCTGATGATGGCCCCCATTCTGCAACAGTTGAATACTTCTTGCCCCATATAAGTGTTATCCCATAAATATTTTTGATACGAAATTGATGTTGGAATCTAATGTTATTAAGTTGTTCAATGCATTTCTCCTCACCATGTGATCCCAGAATAAAACTTTTCATGTCAATAGTTTCTTCCAACACATGAAAAATAGGCTATGGAATGTATGATTTCTTAATACATTCAATTAATCATGGAAAGCTCCCAATAACTTTCCTCCTCAATGTTACTGAAAACGACTGAAAATTTGATCAATATGGTCATGAGTATTCCTAAGAAGAAGGAAACCAACCTTTATCTTTTTTAAAATTCCCAATTCAATGAGCACGTTTAGATACCCAAACAAAATTGATTTTTGTTTTCATGGCTTGTGTTTTGTAATTTTACGTACAGAACTTCTGGAAGAATAACGAACCAATGATTAACCACATCACGGATTATAGTTATGGTCATATTTTAATCATTATGAATGTTTAGAGTTGTGAAGTAAACCCTTGGAAACATCTTCTCATTAAAGACCATACAACCAACCAAGTGAAACTGAATGAAATTTTCCTCCTATAATCTTTTTGGTGTGTGGGAAAAATGTGGCAGAAGTGTTTTCTTTTGGTCCGCACCATCAATTATCAAACCTAAATATTTATTTGGACTATCATAACACTTATTTCGATGTTTATAAATTTTTTTCTTTCATTTGTTTGTTGATTGTGATGCTCTTGAAGTTCTTTGACAATGAAATTTGCACATAAAATAAAATAAAAATATGAATACATATATTTTCATAGTTGATAACTATCCAATTTTTAAAATTAATGTTATGAGCGCATACCTCTTTCCGCCCCTTGAAATTTATCTATTTTTTATTTAAGAGAAGCACATGTACTGCAAACCACCATCCTTTTCTTCTTAGGAATAAGAAAAATTGTTGAATTCGTTCTTCCATACCCTTGTAGAATATGAATATGTAATAAAATTACCAAATCCTTCAACACCTTCTCCATATTATTTGTATAAGTTGTAGATTTCTCGTCTCGAGAAATTATGTGGAATATGTAATGTGTATTTATTTGGAATGCACTCTCCATGCTTTGAAAATAAGTCTTTCATCTATGACATTGCATTATTTTCTAACAGCCTAACCTCTTGTTTATAATGTACTTCTGAATAATATGTGGGATACTTTTCCAGTCTATCTTGGATTCTTGATAAAAAAAATTTACCAACTGAATGCAAAAATTTGAAAGCCTTTTTGTATAGCAATACATTCCCAATATGATAATCACAACTTACTAGCGTGGATTGCATGAAACCCACTAAAAATGAATTTTGCATGCTTTTATTCATTGAAAAATATCTTTTCCTTTTCTCCAAATCATAGTTGAAATCCATATGTTTCAAGAAATCCTTTCAACAACATTCACTTGAAATCAGATGAATGACAAAACTTCTGCCTGTGAGATATGTTGTCCTAACCCTTGTATAACTGGAATATTTTGGATTGATATGAAAAGGTCTACTCCTACTCCTAGTCACAATATTTTCTTACAACAACTTCAACATTCCATTATCATTTTTAGAGGCAGTTTCATCACCATTAGGATTATCCCCACTATCATCATTATGAACATAGTCAAGAAATGCATCAGCATCACTGCCTGGAAAATATTCATTACCATCCTCACTTGAAGACAAAATTTCACAAGAATTATTTGTGCTTTTGAAACCGTGACTCAGATGAAATTCTTTACCATCTTCATCCATGCTTTCAAAATCTTCCCTTGGAGGATTCAATTCTACATCACCATGAGTTCCTTTGAAACACTCACTTAGAGAAAATGCATTATTCAGATTTGTGGCTCTAAAACTATCATTTGCAAGAAACTCTTCATCCTTTCCTTCCTCAGTGATGCTCTCATAATACTTAGGATTAGGCCTAAGTGGAAGCTTTAAATCTCTATTCACCAAAAATTCTTCATCCTGCCCCTCCCCTTCCTAATTGGTGCTCTCATGATCCTTGAGATTAGGAATAAGTGGATGCTTTGAATCTCTATTTATTGGAAATTCTTAATCCCCCCCTTCATCACTGGTGCTCTCATAATCCTTAGGATTAAGACGAAGTGGAAAATTTGACACTGGAAATTCGTCATCCCCCCCTTCATCAGTGGTTCTCTTATAATCCTTAGCATTAGGATGAAGTGAAAATTTTGACTCTGGATATTCATCACCCTGTTCATCAGTGGTGCTCGCATAATCCTTAGGATTAGGACGAAGTGGATATTTTGACTCTGGAAATTCTTCATTCCCCTCTTCATCAGTGGTGCTCGCATAATCCTTAGGATTAGGATGAAATTGATATTTTGACTCTGGAAATTCTTCATTCCCCTCTTCATTAGTGGTGCTTGCACAATCCTTAGGATTAGGACAAAGTGAATATTTTAACTCTGGAAATTATTCATTCCCCCCTTCATCAATGGTGCTCGCACAATCCTTAGGATTAGGATGAAGTGGATATTTTGCCTCTGGAAATTCTTCATCATGCCCTTCATCGCTAGTGCTCTCGTAATCCTTTGGATTAAGACTAAGTGGAATAACTAACTCTCAATTTCCATAAATTTCTTTTTTCTTCCCTTCATCAATTATGTTCTCATCTTCCTTATGATTATGACCAAGTCAAAAATTTGACACTCTATTCATGGTGAAGGAAATCCTGTTATATTCATCAATCTGAATAGAGTTGTTGCATGAAGAATATGTTGATGTTGCACAAAGAAAAACTTAAGTATTAGAAGAACCCATGATTTTCAACAAGAATATGTTGAATGACACAAATACACTCTCTCCCAATGGAAATATATAGCTTAAACACTGAAAAATTTCTCTCTAAAATCCACCCCCCCCTCCCCCAAAAAAAAATTTATTGCTAAAACTTTTCCCTCCAAATTTCCTCCAAAAACATTTCTCTAAAAACTTTCCCTCCAAAATTTTCGTTTGAAATATTTTCCTCCAAAATATTTGTTTAAAATGTATTTCAAAACATTTTAATAACCTGTTGGTCTTGAAATATTTCACCCTATTTTCTATTGAAAATATCCACAAAATATTCCTTTCATGCATTCATTCCAAACTAAAATAATTTTTTTATTTAACTGATTTAACATTGACTACATATTGAAATTAATTTTTAAAATTTATGTTTTAGTTTTTTGTCGACATTGAATAAAAGTTAATATAAACCTATAATATTAACTACATATTAATTTTCTTATTTTTAATTTTAATCCCACATTCGCGAAACGCTAAAGAAATCAAGCAATCACACAATCTTCACTATATAATAACAATCATTGTTTCTATTCCTCACATCACATCAAGTCTTTTGGGATTTGTTGGAGAAATTTTGTGGAGGCACCGAGTTGGCATTGATAACACATTGCACGTTATATTTCCTTTTATTTTGACTATTTAAAGACGAATTTGGGGAGAATATGTATTTTTGATGGTTTTTATGTTCCAAAATTATTTTGTTTTATGGTTTTTATGTTCCAAAACCCTATTTTTTTATTTTTATAGTGAAGGAAATGGAAAAAAACTCAAATTTGAAGGGTTTTTAGGACAAAATTTTAGAAAAAAAATCTTTTAGGATTGTTGGATTCCTCCACGAAACAAAAAACCCCAAAACAACCATGCACATAAAAAAAACAATTATATTTATTTATTTATTTTATTTTCTTAAAATTGCATATATATATATATATATATATATATATATATATATATATATATATATATATATATATATAATTTTTTATTAAAAAAATATTTTCTTTTCAAATTAAATATAGTTTTTTGCAATTTTTTTAAAATTAAAAAAACTTAATAATAAATAATTCTAAAAGTAAATTTCATTTTTATTTCTATTTATTTTTTAAACATATTAATATTAGATAAATTTAAATTTAAATTTTTATTCTTTATTTCTTTTTAAAATTATTAAAAAAAAAAGAAAAATATTAAAAAATGTTTAAAATAAAATTTTATTTTTTATTTAATTTTTTTATATTGTTTTAAAAAAAACTTAATATTAAGAAATGTTTAAAACTAATTTTGTTTATTTTTATTTATTTATTAATTTTTTTTTGATATATGTATAAGTTTTAAAATTGTTTATATATATATATACATATATACATATATAGATATATATATATATATATACAAGATCAAAAAAGATTTATGTGAATGTTTCTAGACCAAGGGAAGCAATTGCCAAATCTAAAGTTGCAGCTGGACGCACTATGGATACTATTGGATGGAATATGGATACTGTTGGACGCACTAAGAATATTGATGGACACACTATGAAAACTGTTGAACACACAAAAATTGAAAAATGTAATAAAATTCAAGGAAGTGGCCCATCAAGTACAACAAAGCTTTCTTATGAATAGAAGAATGCAAAGGAAATAAATAAAACATATTTTTCATGGTATCTTGAAGACAATTAAATCGATGATGGTATACATATCTATTTTTTTTGTGATATGATTCCCTTAGGTGAATAATATGAGGTCATGGGAATATTATGAGACATATGTTTGGTGCCAAATACAAACACTATTTATGTTCTCGCAAGAATGGCTAATAAACGTGAAATGGTTAGATATCGTCTATCAAAGGTCAAGTATAAAAAAGATGAAACATCTACAAATTTGTGTGCAGAAATCTCAAGCAACAATGAAAATAACATTGTAAATATGCTTATTTATATTTTTGTTGTGCATTATTGTAAGGATCATTCAATTTTGTATAAATTATTGATGATTGACATATTTTATTTTGTTTCATGGGATTTTTTTCACCCTATTTCAAACATGAATGAGGGTATTATTATATGGAGCCAAACGTTATGACTATGATGAGGACTTTCCACACAGAGACATAAGAAGAAAGGAGAATGAGGCAAATATCGATAGCTCATGACAATGCACTAGTATAAAGAGGGGATGAACAAAGACTCACTAAGGTGGTTCAATATAGTAAACCTAAACATGTTGCTTTTGAAGATGTGGAAGATGAACCTGAAAATTATGTTAGCATTAGTGAGGAGGAGATTAGAACTGTTGTGAAAAAGGAGAAAACAAATCAAACACAAAAAATAAAAATGGCCAAAGAGGTTTCTCTTCTAGCTGATGATGAAGATATTGTTTATCAAAAAAAGGATGTGTTAACTGTTAAGAAAAAGAAATCAAATGTTGGTCAACCTATAAAAGTCATGAGCAGAAGTGAAGAACAAACTAACAACTCTAAAGGAAGCAGACAAAATCATAACACCAGGTGCCGAGTTAGAGGATGGCATTATTAAAACAAAACAAAACTCCATTCGATCTAAGTTGAGGAAGAATAAATTAATTTGTGGTGGCCAAACATTTGAGCTTACTGTTAGCCAATTCTAGAGGCTAGATGAAGGAAAAACCCAATGTCAAATTATGAAGGCACATCACCTACATGTACATAATCTGAAAATATTCTTCAGGTTCAATCCATATGTGCATGTGGTGGATTATGTGGTTCTTGTTGATCCACACCAAGTTCCAAAGAAATAGGCATTTGAAAAGACACAATGTTCTGATTATAAACATTATGTAATTGGAGGAAACCATTTGATAGAGGCTAAAACACAGTTGATTGAGTAATATCCCTATAAATATCTTTTCGAAACAGTGAAATGCATCATTTACACTGATTTAATATAAACATAATCAAAGTTACTGGCATGGGATCATAATGCAGAAAATGACTACAAAATGAAAATGAATTTCATCGAAAGGGTCAGATTTATTCATAATTGATTCATAGAAAAAGGTGGTGGGGTTAAGGAAAAAGTCAGTCTAACCTTTTGGAAGGAATGTTTAATGGAAACCGGTTATCAAATTGATGACAAAATCAAATAAAAATATGGAAAAATGCATTAAAATATATTAAGAATGATGGATAACATTTTTCAATTGGAATTTAAAAATGGGGAGATATGGGGATTGATTGATGATATTTTTGAGCAATGCGAGAATATTTCCATAAAAAATCATAACGTTAAAAAGTGTAGACCCGTAATATGTACCAACTGTAAGACATGTCCTAAAATGAAGCAACTTCCAGAGGATATGACTATCACACCTTGGAGAACAATGCAATGAGTGAAGGATGATAAACTAGTCAAATTAGTACTATCCCATGTGAAGTCAGGTGAATTATCAATGGAGGAAATGTGCGCAGAATTTCAAAATTAAGTTTGTTGAATTATTTGTACTTTTCCTTTTATTATAATTTTCTTTTAAATAAAACATATTGTTGTTGGTAGAATTTGTTATTCATCTCACTATATTAACAATTTTAACTTTATTTATTGAGTGAGAAGATTTATATGAAAATACAATAACATATGGTTAAAATGTTGAATGAAGATAGTTGGGATGATGTTGTGTGCAACTACTCAGAATCAAGTTCTACAACAACATTTAAATATTTTTATACTGCATTCAATAAAGTATGTTGATTTATACATTAATTTTATTCATATGTAAACTATTTTTATTTTATTACTTATACATATATATTTTTTATGTCATTAAATATGTCAAAGAAGGATGGAAATGGAGTACCAGATACTTTCAAAAGCTTTATTGAAAAAATTAATTTGGAAAATATGAGAAAGCAACGTCCAATGAATGTGGAACTTGATCCTACTCTTAATCATTTAATTTGGAATGGCTTCGACAATATCCAATATCAAATAATACCAGGTGATTGTGAAGTGCAAAACTCATACCTAAAAGGGAATATGCCCTAGTTATTTAAGATATTCCTCATGGTTTCAATTTCCCAGACATTGAATATGATTTTGAACCATATACTTATCAAGCTTTTAGTAAAGTGGTTACAGGCTTTCAAGAAGTCACAACATCACCACTTTGGAGACTTGTGACATTTGATTCAGACACACAATTTGCAATGTTATTAACAAGCTTCAAGGGAAAAACAAACTCAAGGATGCAACTTACATGATAAGACATTGAAATTGTATGTTCGATTAATATTATAATTTTATATTTATGTGAAATTCAATTTAACTTTTACTATGTTATGTTACAAGCAAAAGTCAAATCTTTATTCTTCCAAATATTAGCCTATTATAAATGATTGTGAGTTCATCCATGTTGAATGTTGGAAAAAAGATATTATCTATAGGCCTATTCTTCTGAATCAAGTAGATGGAAAGAGTCATAGTCAAATACTGGTTCATGATTTTGTTGTAAGAAAACTAGCATATGAGGATAAAGATGCAAAAGGAGGTTTAGTTAAAATTTATAAAAAACCGCAAACATTGATTAACTATCTTATATATTTATGTTTAAATGAAGGAGATTAGGTTTTGGATTTATTCTTAGGTTTAGGTAATTTTTATTACATAAAATTGAATTTAAATATTTTATTTTTTAGTTTTTATGTGTTTATACTAATTTTCTTAATTATTTCTTTTGTGCTTGATGTTTAGGTACAACACTAGCATGTTGCCTTAAAAAAGGAAGACATTACATTGCCATTAAGAAATACTTAGTGTAATGAAAATTTATTCAAAAAAGAATTAACGCTCTTCAATTTCTTCAGATGCAATTCAAGAAGTTGGTTTGAGGAAAGGGGATTTTAATGAATCACTTGTGGCAAAAAGGGAAAAGGAACATCAACCACCATTATATAGAATTATTGGAAAATGACACTTTGGAAGATTTGTAGACAAAGATCCATTAGAAGATTACAATGACCAAAATGACCAAATTGAAGAAGAAAATGTTGCGGAATAAGACATTAATGATGTTCTAGAAGATGTTGAACATGGATTAGCTTTAAGTTATGTTTGCAAATAAAGCTCAATTTTGAGAGCTATTAATCAGTTTTACTTGTAATGTTTAGACTTTCATATTTTATGAGACGAACCCTTATTTTTTCACAAAAAACCTGATTACTATTAATTCTAACATAAAATTTATAAAAAATGTTATTTTTTAAGTTTTTTTCTTAAGAGTTTCCCCAAAAATCGTTTATTTAACATGTTTTGTTTAACAAAAAGTCTCAAAATGTGTATTTTTTTCATTGTATTTATACTGAAAATGTGTATTTTTATGTCATATGATTAAAAATATTGGTTTTTTAGCTACAATATTAGATGTGCATTGAAATATTAATTAACAATACATAAACATATAGAAAATCCTAACTTTAAAATATTGAACCTTTTTTTTTTTAAACTATGTGAAAAAATGAAGATTTCGTACAAAAACGAAATTAAAAAACAAGTACATAAATACACTTAAAAATAAACATCTCAAGGAAGAAGAAGACATTAGAAAATGTAGTGTCAAAATAAACCCTCTAAAAAAAGTACGTGATTCTACATCACTAATTTTCAAAATCGTCATGAAAATCATGACATATATATATATATATATATATATATATATATATATATATATCATAAGAAAATTTAAAGTGCCAAAACTATGCTGCAAAAAAAAGGGTGATTCTGCATCACCACTTTTCAAAATGGGGGTGTTTTTTTTCTACCTCAAAATGTTGAGATTCAACAAGAAAATGTCATCACCCACTCCTAGGGCATTAAGAACCTACACTAGGGTCGGGCCCATAGGGCTATTTTTGGTGCATGCCTATTTTAGTTATCCCTTAATTAAGATGGAAAATAAAATGTAATCTAGTCTCAAAATAACTTGTAACAGTTAATTGGGTGTGATAAATTCAGTTACCTCATGAATTTTGAGTTAGAGGTAGTTGGTGAGGCATGCAGAGTAATTCTAGTTGTAACAAAGTTTGAAGTGCAGTGGTGCATTATTTAATGCATTTTGTAAATCAGTTTAACTCAGTTAAGTGAGTTAAAGTCAGTTGTGCTAGTTGTAACTGAAGATACATTAGTGAGAGATCAACTGAATTAAATATTATTTAATTCACATGTAATGATCTCACATGTAACTGATGTTTTACTATTATTAGCTGCATGCATGTTAGATCCAGTGGAGACCCATTTGAGACCTGGGTGAAAGGGAAGTTGACTATCAGTTGTAGAATTATTGGGTTGCACCCATGCAACCAAACACCCATTGGAGTGCCCATGATACTTTCACAGTCAAGGAAGGCCAAAATTCCTATGGAATAGGGATTTCATTCATCAGGGATTGCGCAAGCAAGGCAGGATGTCTAGAGGCAGTAAATTGGCTAAGTATTGGTCAGTTTTATGTATGACAGTGTGAGACAATTAGCTGAGTACTCGAGGGCTCTTGTGAGAAGAGTCTTGTATGTAATTTTTCATGATCCATGTTGAATATACAATAGAATATAGTGGGGTTTTGAGCAGCAATATTTACCCGAGAAATTATCTGTGTTTTGTTTGATTTGATTCTTCTTTACTTCATGTGATTGGTGATTGTGTTTTTTATTCTGAAAAATATTTGTAGAAGAGATTCAGTATTTAACTTTAGTACATTTTTAGATCGGATTTAATCCATGATATACATGCTTGTTGTATCAATTTTACATGGTATCAGAGCAGAGGAAATTGCAGAAGTGAAGCAGGAGTTGAGTTTGTGACTAGATAGAATTCAAATTTGCGGAAAGAATTTCTTGGTGCTAGAGCTAATTCAGGATCAAAATAACTTTCAATGGCTTCAGGTTGGAGTATGAATTTGAGGGAATCTCAAACTATATTTCTTGGAAGGACAGGATGAAGTCAGTACTCAAAGACAATGCCTGAAGGAATTCATTGACAATGATGTTCCTAAGCCCGATGTGATAGATGCTACAAATATTGATGCATGGAAAAAGAAAGTGGAAAAGGCGAGGAGGATCCTATTGGAGGGAGTACAAGACCACATTGTCTCAAGCCTCCATGGGAAATCCACACCATATGCAATGTGGAAGGCTTTGACATATATATTTCAGAGCAACAACGACCATAGGAAATTGGCGCTCAAAGATAAACTTAGGAAGATCAAGATGGAGAAGGAAGACTCCATGCCAAAAAAATTAAAAAAGTTTCTCTAATGTTGGGATGAACTAGGGAGCGTTGCAATAACTTTCTCTAATGATGATTTGGTGATATTAGCTCTCCTAGGACTTCCGAAGAGTTGGCACAATTAGCAAGACTCTGTCAATGGAAGGAAAACACTGCTAGATTGGGAATGACTGTGGTCGGATTTGGTGCAGAAGGAGTTCATACGGAACACCATATATGGATATTCATCTAAGAATGAATATGAAGAATATTTTTATTTGGATGCCAAGGATAAGAAGGGGAAGGGGAAGAGATTACATTCCAAATCCGAGTCCAAGAATGGCAAGAAGTAGAACATGTCCAAGGTGAAGGGTTTCACTGTCATGAGCATGGACATTATGCTACTAACTGTCCACAAAATAAGAGGAACAATAAGGCTGGAGGATCTACAGCTGGGGAGACTTTGGCCTCGAAATTTGAGCTTGAATTCTCATTAATCGCATGCATGGTGTCAAGTGCATTTGGATCTGTGTGGTATTTGGATAGTGGTGCTTCCTTTCACATGACGGGAGACAAGGAACTTTTCCATGACTTGGAGGAGAACGATCTCTAGATGCATATTGAAATGGGTGATGACGGGTGGTACAATGATACCAGGATTGGTACCATTACCTTCCAGATTCAGTCAGGTGAACCCTTTCAATTAAAATATGTAATGCATGTACCGGGTTTGAAGAAAAAATTAGTCTCACTTGCAATGTTGGAGGATAGAGGTAATGATGTTGTTTTTAGTGAAGGAAAATCTTTCCTGCAACATTAAAAAACAAGACAAGCCAAGAAGATATGGATTCGAGTTAAGAATATCTAAAATATGGGGGTAGATGGTTGCACAACAATGATGGGAAAGGTGGACAAAGTGGTGAGTTTGGATGAGGGAAAATTATGGCACAAGAGATTGGGCCATCTTCACCATGGAGCCTTGAAAGTCATGCAACAGATTTCGACTGGTCTTCCCAGGGGCACACTTGCACAGTTAGACACATGCAAGGGATGTACTATGGGAAAATATGTAAAGGCCAGCTTTCATGAGAAGGAGAACTGAGCTTCGAGGATCCTTGAGAGAGTTCACACAGATGTGTGTGGACCATTCTCTATTTCTTTGACAACAAAAAATATGTTCTATGTAATATTGGTGATGAATTTTCTCATAAGTGTTGGATCTTCTTCATGTAGAAGGAAGGTCAGATATTCTCTAAGTTTCTTGAGTTTAAAACACTTGCAGAGAAAGATTTGTAGAAGCAAGTGAAGGCTCTTAGGAGCGATAATGGTGGAGAATACATCTCTAATGAATTCAAGAACTTCTGCAACAAAGAAAGAATTAAAAGAGAACTGATAGCGCCTCATAACCGACAATAGAATGGGGTTGCTGAAATAAAGAACATAACGATTGTGGGTGCAAAAAGATCGATGTTGCATGATCAAGGCCTACCGATGCATTTATGGGCGGAAGCATGCAACACTACGGTATTTGTGCAGAACCGTTGTCCCCATAGGATACTTGGCATGAGTACACCTGAAGAGGATTTCACTAGTAAGAAACCCGATGTTTCACACTTTAATATTATTGTCTCATCTATTTATGTGCATGTGACCAAATACGCCAGGAAAAAGCTAGAACCGACAACTAAGATCGGGATTTTTGTGGGGTACACTGAAACGTCCCATAATTATTGTGTGTATCTAGCAAACAACAGAATGATTGTTGTGCGGCGGGATATAAAATTTTATGAGGAGAAAACCATGTGGTTGTCCCTTGAGAGGGAGCTGGACTTGCATGCAGAGCAGGAACTATTGGTTCCCAAGGATGAGCCTCAAGATGTGGATCAGCCACATGCGGAGGATCGTGGAGTAGAGGAAAACACTAATGTAGAGCCATCCATAAAAAATGCAAAAGGCACACCACAGAAGCTGATAGATTGAGACTTGATGCAGTAGAGAATGTAGGAGCCCCTACTTCATAGAGAAGACAAAGACAGTCTCCTAACAGGTTTACTAGATACATGGCTCTTATGAGAAAATGTATTATGACTGAACCATCTTCCTTTCAGGAAGCAGTGCAGCAACCATCTTGGGTTGATGCAATGGTGGAGGAGTATGAATCCATTATCAAGAACAGTGCATGGGAGATTGTCCCAAGAGTAGTCGCAAAATCAGTGATTGGATCGAGATGGATCTACAAGGTAAAGCAAGTTATTGATGGGAGTATGGAGAAATACAAGGCCAGATGTGTGGCCTAGGGATTCTCACAGATCGAGGGGATCGATTATGATTAACATTTTGCACCTGGTGCAAGGTAAGCTTCCATAAGATCCATCCTTGCACTCTCAGTGGAGATGGGATGGCACATTCATCAGATGGATGTGAAAACTGTGTTTCTCAATGGGATCATTGAGGAAGAGTTTTACATAGAGAAGCCTGAAGGTTTTAAGATCATTAGAATTGATTCGCATGTGTGCTGACTCAAGAAAGAATTGTATGGGCTGAAGCAAGCATGTTATGCTTGGTACACTTGGATAGACAGTTATTTCACCGGACTGGGCTTCACCAAAAGTGAAGCAAATGCAAACTTGTGCCACATTGTGGTTGAGGGTAAGCTATTGATTATTGTTCTTTATCATGTTGATGATCTATTTTTTACTGGTGATGAGAAGCTGATACACTCGTGCAAAGAGTATCTTACAAGGGAGTTCAAAATGAAGGACATGGGACTCCTTCATTATTTCCTTGGATTGGAAATATGGTAGTGGGGTGGTGAAATTTTTGTGTCTTAAGGCAAGTATGAAAAGGAGATACTGGGTAATTTTCACATGGAGAGCTGCAAACCCATGGATACTCCTCTTCCAGGAAATTGGAGGAAAGAGGATGCTAATTTTGGAGAGGTAGTGGACACTACTATCTACATGGAGTTAGTTGGTTCACTGATGTATCTAGTGAACACCAGACTAAACATTTTATCTATAGTTAACTAGCTGAGTCAAGCTATTGTTAAGTCTACCAAGCTGTTTTGGAAGGCGGGGAAGCATGTCTTGAGATACCTTAGGGGCACATTAGAGTATGTTCTATGGTACATATGGATATAGGGAGTGAAGCTTCAAGGCTTCATGGATGAAGATTGGGTGGGTAGTCCATCAGACAGAAAGAGCACATCAGGAGGGATATTCAGCATAGGATCGACATCAGTTTCTTGGTACAATAGGAAACATCGATTTGTGGCACTCAGTTCAGTGGAAGCATAATACATGGAAACAAGTCAAGCTGCATGTGAGGCTATCTGGATGAGAAAGATCTTGGTTGGTTTGTTTAGTTCTCAGATGGATCCGAATGTGATACATTGTGATAATCAAAGTTGCATTAAACTCTCGATTAATCCTTTGTTTCATGATAGGTCCAAGAACATAGATATCTGGTACCATCATCTCAAATATTATGTTCAGAGAATAATAATGTTGCTTTAGTACCTTCCCATGGAAGATCAAGATACATATATTCTGACGAAGGCGCTCACCAGGAGAAAATTTGAATACCATATAGACATGATCTGGGTGAAGGATAATCCCTTTCTTATTAAGAGGGAGTGTTGAGATTCAAAAAGAAAATTTCAGCACCCATGCCTAGTGCCTTAAGCATCTACACTAGGGTGGGGCCCATGGGGCTATTTTTGGTGCATGTCTATTTTAGTTATCCCATAATTAAGATCGACAATAAAATGTAATATATTCTCAAAATAACTTGTAATAGTTAACTGAGTGTGATAAACGCAGTTAGATTATGAATTTCGAGTTAGAGATAGTTGGTGAGGCATGTAGAGTAATTCTAGTTGTAACAGAGTTTGAATTGCAGTGGTGCATAAGTAAATGCATGTTGTAAATCAGTTTAGATTACTTAAGTGAGTTAAAGTCAGTTGTGCTAGTTGTAACTGAAGATACAGTAGTGAGAGATCAAGTGAATCAAATAATATTTAATTCACATGTAGTGATCTCACATGCAATTGATGATTTACTATTATTAGTTGCATGCATGTCAGATCCAGTGGAATCCCAGTTGAGATCTAGGTGAAAGGTAAGTTGACTATCAGTTGTAGGATTATTGGGTTGCACCGATGAAACCAAACACCCATTGGAGTTCCCATGATACTTGCGCATTCAAGGAAGGCCAAAATTCCTATGGAATAGGGATTGCATTCATCAAATATTGCAGAAGCAAGGTAGGCTGTCTGGAGGCAGTAAATTGACTAAGTATTGGTCAGTTTTATGTATGACAGTATGAGACAATTAGCTGAGTATTGGAGGGCTCTTGTGAGAGGAATTTTGTATGTAATTGTTCCATGATCCATGCTGATTATGCAATAGAAGATAGTGGGGTTTTGAGCAGCAAGATTTCCCCGAGAAATTATCTGTGTTGTGTTTGATTTGATTCTTATTTACTTCATGTGATTGGCAATTGTGTTTTTCATTACGAAAAATATTTGTAGAATCGATTTAGTATTTAAATTTAGTAATTTTTTAGATTGGATTGAATCCATGATATACATGCTTGTTGTATATTTTCTACAAAAAAATGGGTACCAGGTAATTTTCCCATTTGATCGGTAACTATGTTTTAAGTTTTTTGGATGCCTCAATCCTCAATTAGTGTTAACGTTTTGGACCTTATATAATATTATTAAAAATAAACACATGAATAACTCCACATGTGTGAGAAATAGGGGTTAATATAGTATCCACTCAATACCATGGTGGTCAATAAGGTTGGTCAACTTGTAGGAGACATAAATTTCACATACAAAGCTAGATTGAGACGATTTTTGCACCAATCAATTTTTTTAGTGTAGAACAAAATCAAGATCTTGGGAACTAAAAGAACAAGTTTTTGACCCCAAAAGTTCCATTTGGTCCCTAAAATTGATTCTAGAAGTTTCCAAACCCTAGATACCCAAACTAAGACATACCCTTAAAAATGGGCTTTGCAAGTAAATTCTTCCAATTTGTCCACTCAGAAGTACCAAGATAGGTAAAAACAATTATATAGTGATTCATTCTAAATCACTACCATATCCTAAGGGTACTATTTCTCTCATAGAACCCCTTAGCTACAATAATTATATGAGGGTATGTACAAGCCAACAATGGTGAGAGGCTATACCCACTTCACCAATAGATTTTGCAAATATCAAAGAGTTGTGGAAACCCCACTCTCAAACAAAAATTTATTAAGATTTGCACAATGAAATACCAAATCATCCACCATTTCGTCATGAAAATTTTGAACACTAGTTCAACCATCTAGCATTAGGGAACATTGGAGAATATGTTTCTTAAGAGTTTCCCTTTCTTTCACTACAAGGAAAATACCCTCTAGCGGAGGTTATAAAGGAGGTTTTTAGTGTTATAAAATTGGTCAAATTGTCAAAAAAACATTTTCTACAACATTAGTTTTTGGTAATGGAGGTTTTGATGGAGCTTCTAATGGAACTTCAACACAACTAAAAACAATTGGGCAGCCAAAGGTTTTTACGGATGTTTTTTTCATCGGTGCGAGCATCATGTGTGAAGGTACTGGTGTGTTTTAACATGTACTCACTGGTCGTGTCAACATAGGAAGCATCGGGATGGAAAAGAAATTTAAGAAGCCCCATGGCATTTAGCAATATCACGGTGCATGTCACCAACAAATACGCATCAAACCGGTTGAAGGTGCATGCACCAGCGCCGTTAAGGTGTAAAACCGCACTGGGTTGTTAAGGTGTAAAAATGCACCAGGCCGTTAAGTTATAAAAACACACTGGCGCGTTAAAGGAAAACCATACCGATGCATCCAACACCTATATGCTCGGGTCATAGTCTTCGATAAAGCGCACCAGGTATTCTAATTAGTATTGGTATTTGGTGCGGTGCTCATCGGTCATAGAAATGCACCGGTGCTCAGTATCATACAAACACACTGGTGCGTAGTATCATACACACACACACCGGTGTTCATTTATATTTTTTAGAAACATCGACTCGTGACAATGAAATTATTGTGATTTTTTTAAAATTCATTATTGATCAAAAGAAGACACAAATCTTATAACAATATTCATATCAATTAAGTTTTTATTAGTTCATTTGAATGCGATGTTTGGATGAATTTTCTATATCATATCATCAAATTTCACATCTCTTCATTATAATATTTAATCATCCATATATTTAATCAGTGGTGTAACATTTCACATTGACAATGGAAAACACAATAGAATAAATTTAAACATATTTTATTATATATATATGAATAAGACACTCTTTCTCATACAAAATGTGATAGTTATTGGCATCCCTTTGTCTTTCAATTAGGACACTATGTCCATTACATTAAACAAAATATATGATTTCACAAACAAATATTACAAAAAATACAACACCTTGCTTTGATATCCAAACATATTTATCATCATTCTTCGCTGGAATTGATGTCACTACTCGAGCTAATTCCATGACTTGGGTTATTTGGAGGAATGTTTTATTCATTGTGTTGATTGTTTTCTTCTTCTTCAAGTTCCTTCTACAAGCATAAAAATGATGTGTAATGAGTGTATATACATTGGTGAGAATAATGAAAATTACAATATTAAATAATATACATCAATGTAAATAGAAAAAAAATGTACCATAACTAGAATTGACTCATGAACTATACACATTCTTTCAAAACCAAATTTCATTTCATCTTTAAACAATTCATTTGTTGGCACAGTTCCATACTTTGTTTCCTGCAAATTTTATACCCCATAACAAATCATAGATTTAATATAAAATATTTTTTTGTTCTATTAATTATGGATGGAGCTAAGTAAAACAAGATAGATACTTACAAATTCCACAATTAATTTCTGATATGCCAACATATACCGACAACCCATATTTAACTCATTGTTAATTAATCCTTCTCATGGTTATTCTTTGTATGTTAGCACCTGTTTGAAGACATTTAATGATGATTGTTGTAAAACAACTTAAAATATACAAAAATGAAATCTAGTTACGTTGTTATAAGGAAGTAACAATTACTCACCAACATAGATATCAATCCTTTTCTTCCTTGTTTTCATGTTTTATGTGATGAATGGGTTCCGTTTTCTTTTCTTTTCTGCAAGAAAATACTTAAAAATTAATATTTAATGCTAGATTATTTATTTATTTTACCTAATCGAAAAATTCAATAATTACATATTACCTTTGAAGCACGTTGTTGTTGAGATGACTCCTCGTATGATGCAACTATGTCCATTTCTGTGACCATCTCCTTGTGCACCTTTTTGGACATTCCTACTGCATATTTATGATATCAACTCGTTCATCCTTTGAGATTTTCATAATCTTCCTAAAAAAGTAACATGAAAATAAACTATTTAATTTTTATATTGATATATGAAAACTAAATATAAGAAAAGTGATATTTATGAATGATTGCTTTGTAGTAATATATATATAATTCTAGAAAAACAATTAAAGGAATATTACTTTATCAATCCTTATTTTTTTTGTTGTATGCTTTTGCTATTAAAAGTATAACATGTCGCATTGGCCAATTCTTTGGAAAATCTTCCTGTAGTTTAAATAAAATTTGGTTCTTGGAATAATTAGATTGATTTTTTTATTGTAAGTGGAAAGAACATCTATACATTCATTCCACTAGATCCCTCAAGGTTTTGTAAAAGTTCCCCCCCCTTTCGCTAACCTCCAACACCACTCCAGATGAGTTAAGGAGTAATTCATTTTCCTTTATATGTTCTTATTTTTTTCTTTTCTTAGAACATCATTTATTTTCTTCGTTGTTGGTCCCTGTAGAACATTAAACATATCTAAATTAATAGATTGTTTGAAACATGTTATCTAGTATTTTTAAGTATATTATTAATGAAAATTCAAAAAAGGAACTCATATTGGATCGATATTATTTTTTCATTCACCTGATTCATCCTTCTGCAATTTTTCCATCAAGCTTTTATGTTCTTCTGGTATTAGATCAGAAAGAATCTTATCAAGCTTCATCATTTTGTGGCATTGCTTGATACACACTAAAAAATACATATTAGTTAAACTTACATATAGTTAAAAAATAATAATTTTGTAAATAATTACAAAGAACTTGCCTTTTTGCTTTTCTGGATGTGCTAGTAGTATTTTTGTTACTTGGACTCTTGTCAGCTATTTCTTTATCAATATAAAACCTATACCATTCATTAATATATTTTATAAATAAATCACATAGTTTTCAGGTTAAAAAAAAACAAGAAAATAGTGTGTCTATCTAAATTAGACACCCGGTGCGACTTTCACAACTTACACAACTAAAACGGTGCGGTAGGTTATTATAAACACACCACCAATATAGTAGAAACACCGTATGGTGCTCTTTGTCAATAGGAGCCCCGGTGCATTATATTAATACTGGAGAACTGATTAACATAAACATAAATTAATAAAAAATGGTTTTGATCAAACAATGTTTGTTGTGTATACATGCTCAGTGCGCTATACTACAATCCCACACCAGTGTGCTACTTTAAACAATACGCACTCATTAACATAAGTTGTTTTTTAAAAAATCGTTCAAGGGCCGACAAGGATTGGGATCTGAATCTAAAAGTGGTCCCACGGGTTAGATGTCATACGCCTATATATATTAATAGAAACCCCATAAATCTAAAATCAAAATCCCTAATTTTAAAGTCACATAAACAAGTAGAAGCAAGGGTTTAACGTAAGAACACTTTTTTTTGTTTTTTTCCTGAATTTTAATTAAATGTAAATAGGAATAGAGATTGTAAATGATTTTATTAGTAAAATGCACAGTAAACGTTAAATTTTTTACTATGCTTGTATTAGATCTAACAAAAACTGTAAAAAAATAAAATTATTACAATAAAATTTAACAATTTTACTATACTACAAAGTTTTTGTGAGAATCACAAGATATTTCAAATTTTGAATCTCTGAATAGTGTTGTTGTTCGAAAGTATTTTGCTTCTCCATGGTGCTCTCATGCTCTCTTGCTCCAGATATGTCTCTCGTGCAAATCCCTCCCTTAAAAATTTTGCAAAAATAATGAAATAATGAATACTTTTTACTATTTAAAGATCTTTTTTATGAAATTAGATTTCCAAGAATATTTTTCCACTCATTTTTCAATCGATCGCCTTTTTTTCACTTCAAAAAACTAAATTTGCACTTTTTGTTTTCCCAATATTCAGTGTGTTTGTTAACTAACAACATCTGTGCGTCTAGTAATAAAATCGCTCCATTGTGGTTAACAATACATTAACACTGATAACAATAACTCATTTTTTAAGGCACCAAAATTACTTTTACGTATGTTCACCAAAATGTATTGTTTATTTTACTCAAATGTAGGGAGAAAATCTCATAATTATATCAAATGGACAATTCTTCAAAATCCATCTGGTTTCATAATATTTCTCAAAGTCCATCGCAAAGTTTTCCCTATCCATCTCCAGACGTAATTACTTCAGATTTTATTTATATTTTTATTATGTATTTTTTTTTAATCCATTTCATTCAGTTGAATAAAATTAATGCATACAAATTTGTAGGTTCATGGAGATTTAGAATCGAGTTCAGAAGCACAAAATATTCAAAAAGTTCCAAAACGTCGGAAGCTCTTATTAGGAGCAACATACCGCAAGGCGGTTGGTAGATGAAAATGGAAAACCGCTTCACCCTGCCAATTATAACATGTCATCTTATAGCCAAAATCATGGGACAATGATGGTAATAATTATTATTTTTAATATAATTACTTCAACGTCAAAACAATTAATCATTCATTGACGTGCTTACTAATTGATATCATCGATTTTGTGCTAATCATGTTCAAATATAATTTTTGAAATTATTAGGATTCTAGTGATGATGAGTGACCTACCCACCATCTTTCGTTGCACCCCACGAAAATGTCAATTGAGAGAAGGTTGAATTAAGAGAAAAAATCAGATAGGAACGATACCAAGAATGGTTGGATCAACCACCTATTCAATTCCCACTATGTACAGACTCACCAATCAGGAATGACTACAATGCCAGTAGTTCATCACAAGTTGGAAATGGAGGGAATCAAATAGAGGTTGGTATGGATGATTACTTAAGGAATACGACTACCATGGAGACAATGTTGATAGATGCATTCCATATTGATGATCAGTTAGGGGATTATGCTCATATCGCTAATACCTTTTTTGAAAGCCTTAAATTTGCTTCCACCACCCCTCTCTTTGGACTTGGCGGTCAGTCAAAGTCTACTCAGTTGGGGACAACGATGTTAATGTACAACTTGAAAGCAAAGTTTGGCTTGTCAAATGCATGTTTCACGAAAATTTGAGGTAATTGACCATCAAGTCCCTTATATTTTGAAAAATCTTGTCACACAATCAATGTTACAAAACATAGTTACCGATCAAACGAGAAAATTACCTAGTACCCGTTTTTTTGAGGTAGCAAAAAAAGCACCCGATTTTGAAAAGTGGTGATGCAGAATCACCCTTTTTCTATGTAGCATAGTTTTAGCATTTTAAATTTTCTTGGTTTTTTTTTTAAATGTCATGATTTTCATGTCGATTTTGAACAGTGGTGATGTACAATAACCTTTCTGTTTTTAGCATATTTTTGGAGCTTTAAATTTTTTTATTTATCAAGTATGAACATTTATTTTAAAATGTTAATGATTTTCATGCTAATTTTAAAAAGTGTTTAAGCAACATAAATATTTTTTATTTAGAGTGGTGACTTTCGTCTTGGTAATAAAACATAAAAGAAAAACATAACAAAAAAATCAAATATAAAAAAATATGAAAAAAATCAATAGAAGTGTAAAAGAAAACAAAAATAACTTGTAAAAATAAAAAATTTAGATAAAAAAATTCATAAAAACTCATAATTTAAAGAAAAAACAAACAAAAACACAAAAGCAAAAACACTTTTTTTTTTTTAATTAAAAAAAAGAAACAACATAATAAAAGAAAATGATAAAATAAAAAAATAAAGAAATAAAGAAATAAAAAATATTTAAAATTAAAATAAATCCAAATAATTAAAGTACGAAAATTAAAAATAATTAAAATTCAGAAATTTTAATTAAAAAAATAATAATAATAATTAAAATTTAAAAACAACATTGAAATAAAATTTAGAAAACAATAAAAATTTAAAATTAAATAAAAAAATAAAAATAAAATTTAAAATTAAAACACGCACACATATATATGAAAAATAATTTTTCAAATAATAAAAAAACAAATATTTTTTTAAATTAAAAATATATAAAAAAAGCAATTTTTTAGAATTAAAATTTAAAAATGAATTTAAAAAATTTAAAATTTAAAAATGAATTAAAACAAAATTAAAACTTTAAAAATGAATTAAAAATTTAAATTTATTGTAAACTATGTTGCCGCCTTGGGGGACGCGCTGCTGCTAGCTCTCCCGCCGATCCTCGGCCGAATCCCATGGCCCCAAAGGTGGTGACACGGTTTAAAATAAAATTTATTTTATTTTTTTATTAATTTATTTATATATATTTTTAATTTTTTTTTTTTTTTAATTTAATTTTTGAAATTTTTAATTTTCTTTGAATACATTTTATATTTTTTAATTTATTTATTTTTTTCCAATTTTTTTTTTTTTTTAAATTTCAATTTGAAAAATGTTTTTTTTTTTTTTTTTAATTTTAAATTTGTATTTTTTATTTATTTATTTTTAATTAGAAAAATGAATTTTGTTAATTTTTTATATAAAAATGCATTTTTCATATAGTTATATACATTTTTTTTAATTTAAATTATTATTTTTTTAAATTTAAATTTTTATTATTTTTAAATTTTTATTTTTATTTGGTTTTTAAATTTAGTTTTTTTTTTTATAATTTAAATTTCTAAATTTAAATTATTTTATATATATATATATATATAATTTTAACTAATTTTAAATTTTTATTTTTCTTATTTTATTTTATCATTTTTTTTTAATTATGTGGTTTTATTATTATTATTATTATTATAACAACTTAGAATTTTTTTTTGGGTTGATTTTTAATTTTTTTTCTTTCAATTGTGTGTTTTTTTTTTTAAACTTTGCCTCTTTTTTTTGAATTTTTTTGTGTTTTTTTTATTTTTATTTTTATTTTTACAAGTGATATTTTATGTTTAATATCATGCCTAAAAATCGTTGGAATTTTATTATCATAAAGTTGATATTTTATCTTGAATGTCATCCTTGGATTTTCAAGGCTTTTCAGAGACCTAATAATAGATTATCTTTAATACCATGCGTAAAAATTGTTGCAATCTTACGACTTTTGATATTTTATCTTTAATGTCATGTTTATCATTGAAATTTTAAGGTTTTTCAGAGTCATGATATTTTTATCTTTAATGTCATTATTAAAAACTGTTGACAATTCACCCAGAAAAGAAAAAGACGTTATTCCAACATTAACACATTTCGTTTTCAAGGTTTTTTTTGCACACAAAATATTGACGACATTATTCCATCAACATCACTTTTCGTTTTCAGGCTTTTTTTTGCACACACAAAATTGGCGATGTTATTCGAGCATCAACACTTTTCGTTTTCAAGTTGTTTTTGCACACAAAAAATTGGTGATGTTATTCCACCATCAACACTTTTTTTTTGAGGGATTTTAGCATAATTTGGTTTTTAGCATAATTTTAAAAAATGTTGAAATTTGGCCCTAAAAAAACAATGCATTCTGGAAGACACACTTTTCGTTTTTGGGTTGTTTTTTCATGTTTTTTGAGTTTTTTTGGCCTAGAGTTCTCGTTTTGAGGTAATAGTTTGCATTTGATCGGTAACTATGTAACAAATGGTCAATTTTATGAACGTAAATAATTATTGGCATTGTACATTTAATATTGTCCATGACCAACTACAAGTTATTCAAAGATAAGGTTCTTCTGAGTGATAATGCCTTGCCTGGTAGCTGCGAAGAGGCAAAGAAAATGTGGAAAATGTTGTGTGTTGAGTACATATCATATCATGCATTTCCAAATGATTATATTCTATATAGATGAGGATATGAAGACAAAGAGATATGTCCTAAATGTGGGCATGACAGGTATGATAAATAAAAAAAAGAAGGGTAAATCACGTGGTCCTCCTTTTAAGATATTAAGGCACATGCCTATAATCCCAAGGATTCAAAGGCTCTTTCATTGTAGATAATTAGCTATGTTGCAGGGATGGCATGCCTCACACAGAAGTGAATTGGGAGTTATGCGAATCCCAACAGATTCAATATCCATGAAGCATATAGATGATACATGACTTGAAAAATTCAAGGATGAAGTACGAAGTCTACGAAGCAGCGTAGCCATGGATGTAATCAACCCATATTCCCTCCAGAACACCAAATATTGTGTTTGGCTTGTATTAGTGATCAATAACAATATCCCCCCATGGTTTTCTATGAAGAATGAACATCTTATGTTGCCTCTCATATTTCGTGCATAGTCCCTAGTAGAAGACAAGTGAAGAATATGGATGTCTTCTTACAACCACTGGTAGATGAATTGAAGGAACTATGGGATGGGATAAATGTATACTATGTATCAAGACCCATCGTAGTAGAGAGGAGTTTTAAGTTGTATGGCATATGTGCTTACATGACACATGAATATCTAGGCTTAGGATTTTTCTCTAGTAAATTACATCTTTATTGATTTGTTTATATACGTAACAATATTATTTCGCATATTAATTATTTAATTCATTGTAATTTTACTAATCTTCATGATATTATTTAGCATGCCATGTGTATTGTATACAATAATTTTGCAGGTCTTGTAACAAAAGGGTATTATGGATGTAAATGTTGTGGACCTTCTCTGACAGCTAGATGGTCCAACGACCTACGAAAGCTAGTTTATGACTGCTCCAGGGTATTCCTCCCAGAAGAACACCCTTACAGAAGAGCAACATCTACTTTCAATGGTAGACGAGAGAGACCCAAAGGCCTACAATAATGACACCAATTGAATGGCTTAGAGCATATGAGAGGGAGAAGGAGAAGGAGTTCATAGAAATGTTCGATTCAAATGGGGAGCCTATGTTCGATGATCCAGAATTCTTCGACAACTATGTTGAGAAATTTCCCATTAATATGAAAAGGAAATCTATCTTTTATAACCTCCCATATTGGGAGAATCTTAATATTACCCACTTATTTGATCCCATGCATATATTTAAAAAATTTCCATCTTCTTTGTGGAGGCACATATCATCGGAACAAAGTTACACATTGGCTATTACAAAATATCTTATTACTTCAAAAGCTAAAAAGAAACACTGGCCAAGACAATTAGAAAGTACAGGATCAGAGGTTGGTCCCTCTAATTGGTATTTCAAATAAGGTGATGTCCCATGGATTTTAAAAAAAGATTATCTTTCTTTGGCAAAGGAAGTTATAATGGGTGTGAGGGTGCTATATTCATATGGATCTTCACTACGGTGTTGCTCCACCGTGGAAGACCATTTGTCGGTTTTGAAATCACATGACCATTTTAATCTTCTAAGAGTACATATAATGTCAAAAGCATGATTTTATTATTTTTTATATTAATAAATTCTATCCCATGGGATCATAAAACATAACTAATTTTGTATATTATTGCATGTGTTTATAACTTTGCAGTGAAATTATCCTTTGTTCATGCATGGGTGTGTGAAACATTACTTCCCCCAAGACCTAGAATGTTCCATATATAAATTATTTGCATTTGTACGTTGGATCACTTCAAAGGAGATTCATGTGGTTAGCATTCGACGGTGGTGTCAAGAGATAGTTGAGATTTTTTTTATGTTTGAGAAGGAACTGTCGACAACTTTCATGGACTTGTAGGTTCATCTTCTAATCCACCTAGTAGATGGGGTTGAATTAGTTGGGGTGGTTTATTGTCATTGGATGTTATTCTTAGAGAGGTACATGAATAAATTGAAAGGTTTTGTTCGGCAAAGGGAAAAACCCGAGGGGTCTATGGTAGAGGGGTACATATCATATGAGTATATCTATTATGCTAGTGAGTACATCAAGAAGATCGACAACACACCAGGTGCAGTGATTTGTGACGATGAAAGGGATGAAGACAAAAGAGAAGGAGAGCTTCTCCAAACAAATAAAAAAAGGTGCTTGATAAAGAGTAAGCGCCTTATAATTTTTCAAATTTACGCGAAGTAAATATTCATGTTGAAATTCGATATAATGTATATTTTTATCTCAAATGTACTATATGTCAGTTTGATTTCATAAGCGAATGCAGAAATTGAAGCAATCAATAAATTTGTTCTTTACAATTTTGAAGTGACACAATCATGGGTTGCATTGTACGAACAAAAGAGGATGAAATGGGATAGTGGCAGGAAATAATTCAGACGGTTAAATGGTAGAAGCATGATTCATCTCGATCATTTAAAGAAAATATGCCAATTATATGCCACCACAGTTTGGTTGTTGACCAAGTTAGAGAGAAATATGGTGCAACCGGTCGTTACACACATGCGGAAGAGGATGTGCTAAACGTAGGTATTGGGTGAACAAACTCGGTAATAATCTATTTATTTACATTTTAAACTTAATAATGTACCTTTGAAATGTAACATCTATATTTTATAATTTAACAGTTGGGTTATTAGACACATGACACTATGATTTTTTAACTTTTTATAGGTGCATTTTTTTCCCATCTATGTGGGCATATGGACACCATTTTCGCACAGAAAATGCCGATGATGGACACATGACACAAGAATGTGGAGTGGAAGTCGAGTTCGATCAATCTAGTCGAGCTATCCATCATGATTAAAACCTAGTATGAGGGATGTTAGGTTACGTCAGAAAGATTCAAGAGATCATTGAAGTGGACTTCTCTTCTTTCCAATGTCTTATTTTTAGGTGCAAGTGGTGGGACACCTTTGATTGGAATACTGTAAAGGAATATCATGATAGTAGGCTGATATGTATCAATTCTAGAAAGATGTGGGATAAAACTAAGGAGCCTTATGTTTTCTCCAAACACTGCAACTAGGTTTTTTTTACCGAGATGTGTTGGATAGGGATTGGTGGTTCATATTGAGACATGACCCTAGATCAAAAAAAAAAATTGAGAACAATAGTATTATCATGCCAAGAGAGTTGGAAGATAATGAGGGTGATCATGAGAACAGAGAGTGATATGTTACAGTGTTATTTCATTATTTATACTATTTAAGATGGGTTTTTACAAAGAACTGGACTTAACCTTATAACTAAGATTTTTTTTTTCAAAAAATTATTATATGTATTTTGAATTAATTGGTTTGCATTGTGTTAATGTTAAAATCATTTCACTTGATAATTTTCAATTACGTTGATCTCGAAATCAATGCACTGTATCAAGTTCTTTTTTCTATGTCAATTCCTTAAATAATACAACTACTTGATTGCTTTAAATGGTTTTTCACTATATAATTACTTAAATAAATGCACCCTATATCTTCAAAATTTTAAAAAAGGTATTAATGTATACTGTTATTTTTGGTATGTAAGATCATAGTAAAATAATGGTAATTCTAAACATGAATTTATTTGCATTGTTTTGTAAAGTTTATTATGTTACAAAATTTCATATTATTCTAGATTTATTATTTTACAATTATTTATATTCATACAAATTTACAATTTTGAAATTATGGTAATTTAAAAATATGTATGGTATACATTTTTCTTACAATAGTTATGGTTCAAAATTGACAATTAATTTATAAATTTACAAATTTTACAATCTTGATAAAATTGAATCATGAAAATACATACAATTACAATTAAAATTTTAGAATTTCACAATACAATTACAATTACAATTACAATTTTACAAATATTTTACATACAATTACAATTTTACAATTTTACATACAATTAGAATTAAAATTACAATTACAATTTTATAATTTTACATAAAATTAAAATCAAAATTACAATTACAATCACGATACATACAATTACAATTACAATTTTACAATTTTACAAATTTACGAATTTACAAAATTTACAATTTAAATAAAATTGAAACATGACAATACATACAATTACAATTACCATTTTATAATTTCACAATACAATTACAATTTTACAAATATTTTACATACAATTACAATTACAACCACCATACATACAATTACAATTACAATTACACAATTTTACAATTACCAATACATAAAATTTAATAAATATCATGATTTAATATTAAAAATAAACATCACAAACATGATAGGCATCATACAAACATCATATTCTAAAATACACATTCAAATTCGCTAACATCATCTAATCGTCGCGATCATGATCATCTAACAAAACACAATCATTGTATAACATCATCACAACAAAAACATAAAATATACATCTCATGTCAATAACTACTATCACAAACACATCTATCTGCAAGCACATTAAATGAACATATCTAACATGACCTAACAATATATACCTCATTATGAAAACCAATATGTAAATTAAGTACATCAACATGAACATAAAATACATGCAATATATATATATATATATATATATATATATATATATATATATATAATGTCAAAAATATACAACTGTAATATAACTACGTATACATGTCAAATATCTGGTGGTACCACATCAATACTATAACTAGTACTCGAGGCCCACTCAATCGATGGTGCCTCATGCCCAGGTGGATGCGCCTGCTCAGTCAATGGTGCCCGCTGATCAGATGGATGTGCCTTCTGAGGAGGTGCCTACTGATCTGATGGTGTCTGATCAGGAGGTGCCTACTCAGATGAACCTACCTACTCAGGATCAGGTGCCTGCTCAGTTGATGGTGTCTTCTCAAGACTAGGTGCCTACTGAGATGGTGCTTGCTCAAAAGATTACAGCTCAGGACTAGATGTTGGCTTCTCATCTCTAGCGCGAGGTGAAGGAGGAGGAGTTGGAGTAATAGAATGATGATCACTCCCCTCGTGATCATGATCATCTTATGAGTTGCTCTGTCGCACATCTCCATGACACTTAAGGCTCATCATATCGTGGGGCATTTCCCTCTAGAGCTTTGTGAGTGTGTGATAAGCCTATATATTTCTGATCATCACAGGGTGGACTCCCTCATCAACTAAGAGTCGACATAGTCGATCACCCAACACCATCTAGAATCAGATGTTTGCCCTACACCGCATTCCCATAGGTATATGCACCCGAGGATCAGGCCTGTCACCCTGATCCGCAGCATCTTCCATCCCCTCGTCATGATCTACAAGATCATCTAGTGGGGGTGGAATCATGTCCCCAATAAATGTGTCAATATCTACAAAATATATAGTACATAACAATAATTAGAGAATCTCATTAAACAATTTAATAAAACATGTTCTAGAACGTGTTAGAATAAATTTTATTCTAATTAATTAAGACAATAAAATGAAACTATATTAATTTAAAGAAAACACTAATATTACCTCTAGCATCTGGTGGCTCATCCTATGTGAAGAGGATGTTAATACACCCTCGCCAATCCAAACCCGCATATGGACACGACACCATCACGAACATGTGATTATCAACACTAGCTAGCATCTCTAGTGCACCACTAGATATCTTGGATGGATAGTAAGACATGCCCCCCTTGGGCATCATCTGGCCCCACATCTGCATCCATACATGTAACATCAACCTACAAGGATGATGGTCAAAAGTAGGTCTCGTCTCCTAAAACCTCTAAAAAAATAAACAAAATAACTCTGAAGAAAAAGTGAAGGTCAACATCCCACGTGCCTGAGAACGAAATATATCTAATGCTATACAAAACTGTTGCAAAAAAATGGTGGACCATCTCTCAAGTCGTGGCATCTAGAATAAAGAATCAACATAAAATAAAAGAGAGAAACTAATGCGCTTCCCGTCACTAGTATAGTGTGAAATGGTCTTTAGTAGTAGTGAAAGGCACCTCACCTCCTCTGGACCAAACGGATCAATGCGTAACTTTTATCGAAAAAGAAACATTCAGTGCACCCAAAAAAATAGTCATGCACTATTGTCGGTGCATACCTGTTTATCACACACCACCCACGGTGCGCATGAAAAAACATTACGCACCACAAAAGAAAAAAATATTTTTTGTGCGGTGCATTGACCAAGCTATCTGCCTTTAGGTGGTTGTTATAGCACAACGCACTGCCAGACAGGCGTACATAATTCCCGGTGCATTCTGGTAAAATACCACACCGTTGTACAACCGTACATAGAGTGTTATTTAAAAAAAAATTAAATGGTCAGTGCGGTCGGCAACTGACACATGCCGCACTATTTTAGTGTTAAAGGGGTGCACTCTTTCTCGGTATCGAACTAGAACCCAGTGTGCTTTCCGTTAACATCGTTCGCGGTGCGGCCTATAAATTTATAGGAAGCACTGTGAATAGTGCGAGCCAAATGGCTCAACACACCGTGCCATTTTTTTTCTTTTTTTTAAACGGTAAATTTTAATTCAATTTGAGAAATTAATCTGCTAAAAGGTTAAGTTGGTGAGAAACAAGTAAATTACCTGCACATTTGCGCATTGAGGAGTCATCTTTGCTGAGGAATACTAAAAATAAAATTTTCCCACCATTTTGGAAAATTCAAACTCCACATAGTGAGCAATGGATGGAAGCAATGCGGGCAATGGGAGCACCGATGGCAAGGTTCCTCAAAGAAGAAAAACTCACATCAATTCTTGTGAGCTCTAGAGCACTGTAACAAGTAAAAATGATTTTTTTTACGACTGGTATTTTTTTTTGAAATTAACCCTTTTTCGGTGTGCCCAATTATGAGAGGCATTGGGTGGTTGTATCAATGGCGCACCACACTTCTTTACGGTGTGATGGATTACTGATATGCACCGACCCAGTTTGTACAAAGAGCATAATGTCTTAGTGTGCCATTTGATAGTATGCACTGGTGCGCTAGATTACTGAGACGCCCGGGCCGGTTTGTACGAAGAGCATGGTGTCTCGATGTGCCATTTGATAGTACGCACTAGTGCACTTTATATAAAACGCATCGGTGCATGTTATGATTAGAAAAGCATCGCAAAAAAAACATCAACAAAAACCTCCACCCACCAACCTCCTTTAGTGACCTCCACTACAAATAGATATCTGGGCTATTTTTATAAGGGCTTCCTCAAAAACATCTGCTAGAGGGTATTTTCCTTGTAGTTCTTCTTATTTTTTTAAAGTAAAATCTACACTTAATCATCAAAATTAATAATGAAATTTCACTTCATGTGATTACCGTCAACACATGAACTAAACCATTGCTATATCATCATCCATTATAATATATTATAACATTATTTATGGTCTTTTCTAAACATAAAACTTCCAAATTTCAAAATATTAATACATACATATAGTAATAACCATTTTTGAAGGCAGATCACTTGCAACTGCTCATCACCTAAATTTTACAAGTTATGTTAGTCACTGATTATGGTTATTTCACATCATTTTTCACAATCAATTGAACATAATATCAATTTTGAAATCTCATGTTTCACATTAGTATTCACATTTCAATATCCACCTATGCATACTTTAAACAACCTTGCTATTTATAAGTCCAAGGATACGTTACTAATCCTTCAAAAATTAATGATTTCAAACACTCTTACCAATATATATTTATGGCTCAAATTATACTTGACCCAATAGTATTTTTGTTCATGATCCTTCTTATAAAACAATCTCTTTTCTCCAAGTTATAAAGTCATAATGCATTACTTTTTCTTGTTCATTTTTAGGACCACTTCATTTAATAAGTATGTATTTAGGTAGAACTTCAATGTTATTCAAATGGCTTTTTTAGAATTCATATACTTACAGCATCAACTACTTCAATTGAACAATCTATCCAATTTAATGATTTATGATTAATTTACCTACATATCAACCTTTATGGTTGATATAATATTATAATATCATATCTAAACCAACGTCTCATCATTACTCAGTTCGCGTCAACTGACTACATAATTCTTTGGCCTACAGTTCATCCATGTCCATTGATGATTTCCAATCTCAAATGGATTTTGTGACAATTATTCAATGAGGTTGTCAATATTGCCTCACCTTGCACGCTTAGTTTCTTGCTTTTAGCTATTTCCCTAATTATATTATAGTATTCTATATACATAAATCTTGTTTTACATGGATATTCAACTTCTTACCAACAACAAGAGCCTCAAAATGTCATGACTATTATCTCAATTTCACAATAAAAAAAGAAAAATTCACAATATTAAGTAATGGCGTAGTTTAAATTATAGACGCAATAACATTTTTCGTCAAGAATCGAAAATAGAATTTCAAGAAAGATCTTGGGGCACTCAAATTATATAGATTAAACATCTTAAATTCAAGTTTTTAAAATCTCTACCAGATTTTGGTTAATATTAACCAAAAAAAATGACTTGAACCATGGTTGATTGATCATTGACACTTGTCAGAGGAAGGTGGTTTTTTATAAATGAAAGTGGAAAAGAAAGAAATAAAAAAAGGTAGGTAGGATCCTGCTAGATTCGTCAATGGCTGAATTGGGGCAGGCAAGAAGTTAGGGTAGAACAGATCTTGTAAAACCTGCTCATTCAATGTTCTTTATTAATAATATTGTTTTTCTTTTTTTGGGACAAGGTAGAACTCATTGGGCCACTCAAATGGATTTTATTAATAATAAACTATGCCCTTATACAACATTATATGTGATATCATTTCGTTTATAAGTTAGACTATGCCTTAAGTAATTTCTTATTTTTTAGCTAATATTAATTGATAATAATGACAATTTATTTTTAAGTGTCATTTTCATCATATTATCTTACCTTCCAATAATTCCATAATTTAAACATTATTAATTTCATGGTCACAAAATATAATACTTTCACTTATAATTCAAAATCAATCTATAGTCCAAATTGTTGTTTTTTATTCATAGAGATCAATAATTTATGGAAAATTATACACCTTTTCAAAATTGGCCATGCATAGCCTTCATTTTATATGAATAATGAAATAGATTGTTTAAACAATCTAGTATATGAACATGTTCTTAGCCTTCATACCATGTACTGATTCATTTTTCTTTCACCATTTGCACATGATTCATCATATCTTTACTCTAATTTTAAATATTCAATCCTTGTATTAACAGATTGGACTATTTCATTCCCAAACTCGTATTCACAAGACATTATATTCACCCTTTAAATACAAAACTACTACAAAAAAATGAAAAATGTCACCTTAACTTCATTGGTGGTAATCAAAAGGGAATTCATCACCAAAAAATAAACACTTCCATGGTAACAATCATGGTCCGTCACTAATAAACCTTATGGTGATGATCAATAACCTTCAATTTCCTATGAAAAATAATGGCTCTTTGTGATCTACCTTTAACAACCCACTTTTGGCTACTCTTATTATAGATTTCAATACCTTTGTAGATTCCTTGATTGAAAACAAAAGTACTTTAATCAATCTAGGTAAGATAGACTTCAGACAAAAATTTGGTGTACCTAAAGGAAAGAAAAAAGAATCAATTCTCTAAGGATAGTAGTCCCTACAAGGACTCACTTTGTCAAGCTTAGTTAAAGTAGAAAGGAAACCCTATGCATACTACAAGATGTAGAGGTATTTTAAATACTAATGTGATAAGCACTCCTCAAACTTATGAAGTAATTCATGGAGCTTACTATGTACAATAAAAATTAAAATCATTCTTGAAATGATGATAAGGTATTCCATCTAACCACCTCTAAATTTTCATTTGTTTGTAATATATCCAATGGAAATATACTTCCTTGCAAGCTACTAAAGCCAAACTTCATGAAGTTGTTTCCTTACAAGAAATTAATATCAAGTATGATCATGTTGAAATGGATTCATTGCAGGACACCATTTCCATTTATGATTGGGTTTTTCTTTTACAAGAATCCAATACCATTTTAATAAACAAGTTTTTTAAATGTATGAACTAATATCCAACCTCATGATGAGCTCAACATATTAAATGATTTTGTTTCCTAACATATTGAGTAGGGAAAATTTGAAGAATGGAAAACTATCTCGAAGTTTAAAACATTGGAAAATCTTAATAGTCCTAATATGCTAACTATAAAATGTTTATCGATTTATTTGTAAAATTATTCAAATTTATAATGATGCTATACATATACTCTTTATATAATGTTGCCAATTTTTGAGGTAAAATTATTTTATATTGTAAAATTTGGGCGAGTCATTTTTATAAAATTTGGAAATTGGCAATTCATTTTTTTGGAAAAATCATGGAAAATTAGCCCACCTGCAAATATTAGCCTCTAAAATTTTCCATGATACTGAGTAGGTCATTATACTACAAGATAGGATAGTATAAGATAATATAATGTTATTAATGTCCAATAAATTACCATAAATAGGTCAATGGTTCATGGAGATGAAAAATAAATAGGCCAATGGTTCACGAAGAAGAAAAATAAATAGGTCAATAAGACTACTAAGTCCGATAGTGTTAATACTAACTCTTTAAAAATTATGCAAATTCAATGAATGATCACGATCTCGTAATTCAACAATTGGTCAACAAGGGAAAAACCATCCAAAATATTCACAAGCTCAATCAAAACCTTGTGGAGGAATATAATTATTAAGTTGATAATTTGCATTTTCATATTAATGAGTTGGAAGAAACCTTGGATCTTCTCTATCAATAACTTATAACAAACTATATTTCACAACATGTAAAAAGTATGGGTACTCTTGTGCGGTTATACAAGGGTATAATTGGTAAGCATGGAAAATATATGGTTACTCCTATGGATCTTAAGATGTGGCCAAAAATAAAAAGCCCTAAATATTAAAGAGTACATCACTAGATGTGCATGAACATGTTCCCTCTATTACTATTAATTTCGAAAAACTAGAACACTTCTAATACTATTGATTCGTAAAAACTAGAATCTACACCATATGTATCTACTACATTGAATTTTGGATCTGAAAGAATCATATCATGCAACTTATAACCAATCGAAACATTTTTTCTCGATACAATATTTGCAACTAAGGTTCTCAAGTGTCACGAGACAAGCCCACCAAAAACATTATTGAGGAGGTAGTGAACAATAAGTGTAATTAGGCCTATTTTGAGGGGGTATCTCAAGGTCAGACCCAAATTTAGAGTTACGAAAGTGCTTTACATTCTTCATGTGCACATTTTAAAGTTCAAAGCAATGCTAGGATAAATAACAAACAATTTTATTTTTAATTATAGACTTATAAATATTACTCTCATTGGAAGGCTAA
The DNA here is from genome assembly GCA_034641835.2 of Pinus albicaulis. Taxonomy (NCBI): domain Eukaryota; kingdom Viridiplantae; phylum Streptophyta; class Pinopsida; order Pinales; family Pinaceae; genus Pinus; species Pinus albicaulis. The sequence continues at coordinate 1,153,950,859 of CM076578.1, forward strand.
AGGGGGAGTCTGAAAGATCTAGATCTTGGAGACCCTTTGAATTTGATAAGTGGTAGATTTATGGGAAATAGTTGGTGGAACAATTGTTTAGATTTTTTTTATTTACCCTTTGTTTGAGAAAGTTCAAGCTATGAGCTGTATTTTTAACTATACCTCTCTAATTGGGTCTAAAAGGAAAGCAATTCAATTGTTGATGTTTTTTCCAAAGTTATAACTCAAATAGATATGATATTTCATACATTCAAGAGGATTTGCAAGCCCCAAAGGTTAGCTCAATTGTTTGAGTTCCTGTTGCTAAGTATCTTGCCAGTTGGGAGGTCACAGAGTCAAATCTCCTTGACACCCTTGGGGTTAGGCCCTGCTTGTTTTCCTGGTAGGTAGATCCCTTTGATTTGATCTTCTTGGATTTTCTCGTGGATGTAGCAACCACCCAGGTGTCTGTGAACCACCTTAAAATAAAAATTTAAGAGGAGTTGCATGGGAAGCTCTTAGAATAAAATCCACCTTTTCATGATTATTTTTTCAAGTTTATTTTTTGCTGTTGAAAGATGTTTTTTTTTACAATATTATTGTATTTAGAATTCTCCTATTGGACTATATCTATTTTTGCATGATGTCATATGGAATAAAACCCTAGTGTTTTAACAAAAAAATTTGGGATGGATGATTTTTTTGGTAGTTTTCTATATTATGACTAAGTAAATATTAAAGTGAAAATAGTTGGGAGTGTATTGATTGAAATGTATTGAATATCCTAGGGAAATTTGATCTTTTTCTTGGAGATGATAGTAGATATTCAGTGCTAGATATGAAATGCTACTATTTCATTCTAAAAAATGTAGATTGTAATTTGATATTTAAAATAAAATTACAATTTTTTTCACATAAAAGATCAATTGAAACCAAATAACTCACCATCCACATCTTAGCAATAGTAGCACCCTAATCATCATGATCAAAGACATTCTCAATTTAATAGTTATTGCCACAGTTCTTGCAAATTGACAATTAAGATGTGTAGATAGAAAATATTTGAATTGCTATCCACTAATAGGATGGATTGTGGTTAAATTAACATTGGCCATTTCTACATTTTATCTCTTATTTGAGGACATCTTATCAATAAATCTTATCGATTTTGTAAAAATATAGCTCTCCTCACTTTTTCTAACAATAGTTTCTTCTTAAAAAAAATTATGGCACCCCTTCCTTGTGGCTTTCTTTTGCACATATTTGTCGTACAAGACACTTCTGTAATGGGGAACCAATAATGTTGTGTTAGTGGATTCTTCAAATATTAGATATATCCCTAGTTGTCAATACCTTACATATAACCCTTTCTTGAGAATACTAAAGCACAAAAAAACATCATTAAGATTTATTCATGTACAATGCAAAACAACCCAAATAAAAATAAAAGGAAATGAGTAAGAATATATGAAATGAAAGATTTGTCTAGGAGACGAAATCCATATGTATTTGAAATTGTGGTGAAACAATGTGACCTGCATAGATATTTTTCATATATCAAGGTCAATTTACTACTTGACAATATTATCAACGGACTATAAACAAACACACTTTTAAAATTAACATATATCATTATTTAAAACAACAAATAACATTCAAAATATGTTGATTTTCCTAATTCACATATGAAGAAAATAATGAAAACCAAAATAAAATTTACAATAAGCAATCACATTTTACTAACGCTACCTTTCTTAACTATATTGTCAATTTCTACAATATCATAGTCATACCATTCAAAGCATGTACAAAATTAGTTGCATCCTCAAGACCGTCACATAAAATGAGTGCAAATCAATGTGGTTCAGGTGTTGCTCACACACTATCAATTACAAAAACTTAAAGAAGAAAAATAAATAAATAAAAAATTACTTAACTGGAATATGTATTGTAAACTAAAGTCAACTTTTATACGCTGCTTAGATAAGTATTGTAAATAGAACTTTTATTTCAAACAAGTAAATACCAACATAGTATAATTTTCTGTAATAAAAAAAACAAACTTGGAATCAAGATAGTGATAGTAAACACTATTTATCCACAGTTCCAAATACATGGCAAAGATATACACCAAACCATATTAAACAATTCATTAACGTATAAGTGTTGAAAAGAGATAATAATGTCAAAATATTATACCACCTAAAAATAGGCTCTTTATTAATTTCGCTAATAAAGCTATAAGCCAAATTGAAGTTCCCGTAATTGTAAGGGCTTGCTAATAGATTTTGTCTTTAACTACTACTGTAGTGAAAATTCAATTTGGAAAATACATCGCATAAATTGCATGAAAAAAAGGTTTTTCCTTATGGTTAATAAGCATAGGCATTTGTTCAACTAGTGGCCATGTTATCATTTTTCATATTTCCTTCTCTTATTACAATTTGGTGTGAAATTTGAGATGAACAATTCCAATCTAACAACCATCATAAATTTCAATTAATCCATGTAAGAAGGCATGTTAAAATACTCATAATGTGTGGCAACAAGTGCCATTGAGACCGTTAAAAGGAGCACACACCAGTTAAAAGTCTATGATTTCTTAGAGACGTGTTGTCAATGCAAACCTAATTGCAACTAATTATTTTTCAAACAAAAATTACTTTCAAATGCTTTGTGTCAATTAATAGTTTTCTCAATAGTTATTCATGTGTACCAAAATTTTCAATTGGATGATACTTTTTTTTTTGTATAATGAATAGGGTATAAATTATTTTTGTATAATGTATAGGGTATAAATAATTAGGGTGGTAACACTTTGAACTCCTCGGAATGATGACATATTTTTGGTAATTTCCTAAACACAAAAACATAAGAAAATATAGGTCAACTACTTGATAATAAGCCACTTTGATGAGGCAACCTCCCTCTACATCACATAAACGAACAATTATTGGATGATCCAAATGACAAGGCCTACTTGGTATATATAAGATTCTAAAGGGTCAAAATATAATTATAGCCTACATAATAATAATAATGTAAGGTCACAACAATAACAATAGTGGGATTCTATGGGGAACATAATAGCAATATAGGGGATACATTAGTATTATAGGGACCTAACATTCCCCTTTCCTTCAAAAAATTGTTGTTCTCAATGCTTGAGTAGTTTTGGATGTTTCTGTGTAGTATACACATACTCCCTTGTGGAATATTAAGTAGCTAAGTTCTTCAACTTAATGATATACTCTGAAATTGATCGATTTCGTAGTTGTCATATTCTTGTTTCCATGATTACTTATGGCTCCAATATGATTTTTCCTTCCTCGTCAAGTTATGAAAATATAGTTTGAACTGAGACCTTGTCACATATAACCTTCTTTAAGCATGAAACATGGAAAACTAGGTATACTTGTAAATATGCAAGCAACTCCAATTTGTATGTCATAATACCAATCTTTTGCAACACCTTGTAAGGGCCATAGTACTTGGGTGATAATTTATTATCCTTCTTAGCTTGCTTAAGGGACATTTGTTTGTATGGTTGTAGCCACAAAAATACCCAATCTCCCACATGAAAACTTATTTTGAGATATTTATTTACTTGTATTTTAATTTGATTCTATGCTAGAGTTGTGTTATCCTTTAAGAGTTGGAGAACCTGTTTTTGATGCTCAATGTGATCTTCCACTGCTTGAACTTTAGAATTTTCTATCAGATTTGATGTGATGGATGGTGGATGATATCTACAAAGTGCCACAAATTAGGTCATTGTTGTTGTGGTATGGAAGGAAGTGTTATGCCACCATTCCGTTAGAGGTAACCACTTGACCCATTGTGTTTTTTTATCAGATACAAAGCAAAGAAGATGTCCTTCAAAACATTTGTTCACTATATCAGTTTTCCTATCAAATTGAGGATGATAATATGATATTGAGTACCAAGATAAGAAAATAATTATTTCCAAAAAATTTCAGTGAAAATATGATCTCCATCACTTACAATAATATTTTGGGTTTTCATGTAGCTTTTGAACTATTTCCACAAATTAAGTAGTGACTATACTGGCTTTGAAAGGATGAGATAGTGTGGAAGGTTTCCATACTTAGTAAGTTTATGAACTATAACCATGATGACACTCATTCCCTCAGACTTGGGAATACCTATGATAAAATCCATTGAGACCTCCTCCGAACGTTGTCTTGGAATGGCTAGTGGTTGTAAAATACCTAGGGTCTTAATTGTCTCAAATTTATTTCATTCGAAAATCAAACATTTTGCCACAAACTTTTGAATATCAAATTTAAGGCTATCCCAAAAAAATTACTTCTTGACCCTCTGGTAATTTAAAAAAAAACTCCTGAGTGCCCTCCTATAGGAGAGGCGTGCAATTCCAAAATAACGTTTTGTTTGAGTTGTGAGTTCTTCCATATATATAATCCATTTTTCTAGATAAATGTATCAGATGCATTGGGATCTTGCTGCAACTTTTGAATGAGTTTTCAAACCTCTCCATCATTCTTCCCTTCATCCCCTGCTTTAGTTATCCAATCATGTTGGATAATAGAAGTATCAAAGAGAAATGCCTCCACATCCTTATCCCTTCTTGAGAGTGCATTTGCAACAAAATTTTTCTCCCATTTTTTATACATGATTTCAAAGTCATAATCCAACATATTTGTGATCCATTTTTGCTACTCTTCTGAAAATAATATTTGTTCCAAGAAGAATTTAAGACCATCATGATTTGTTTTTACCTTGAAGTGTATTCCCATTAAGTAAGGGCACCATTGCTTCGGGGAATGTACTATTTCCAACATTGATCCAGGTGGATATTGGTGGCCACCCGCCTATTCCACTTGGGCCCCCACCATTGTCTCTTTCAGTTTTTCCGTTTTGGCATAACTTACTATTTTTAGCAGTTTTTCGGGTCCTGAACTTCCGGAGCCGTTTTGAGGCCCTAAACGACGTTTTTTGGGTACTAAATTTGTTGCGATTTCGATCATCAAAATCGTCACAAAAGTTGTAGTCCTCGGATAGAGCTTTCTAATGATGTATCATGTGCGTCAAACGGAGATAGTATGCCAAAGTTACGTCCCTGGGAAGTTGAAACACCAATTTACCCAAACGGGGCCCATAGTTTTGGCGGTTCATCTCCTAGGGTTAGGTTTTTGGGATGTTGAGGGTTCTCCATTGTTTCTCAATAATAAATAGGCCCTCGAGCCTCATTGTAACTCAGTTCAGAGGCCTGTAGCCGCCACATCTCTTCTCAGAGATAGCTACCAGTGCCCTAGTTAGTTTTATTTCCATTCTGTCTGTAAGCAAATTTCAGTTCTTTGATATTAATGAAATGAAGTGTTATTTCCGCTACATCTCTGTATTTATGGTTATGTGTTTATTCTGTTGCGTTCCTGCATAAATCCGGATCAAACATTTCCTTCTCATAAATAGGTTTGTGTAAATATTTCCCTTATGTTACGTTCTGTAATTTTCTAGAGATTGTAAGAACTAATCACATAGGCCAACATCAAACCAAATTTGGAATCTGGGATCTAGCCTTCTGTTGTGTTGTACAAACAACCCTCCCCATTTTAAATTTTTATATTAATTTCTAATAAGAAATGGGTCCCCTTTTTCTTTGAATAGTTATAGAATCAATAAAATTTTTTGAGGAAATCCAATCTATCATGAAAAATAATTGAACCCCAACGAAAAATGATTTATTTAACAAAAAATGAAACATAAAGGCCTTTATCACATTTTGCATATTCAAATTTTAGAATCAAATGTGTTATCATTCAACCATGATGTGATTAAGCAATCGCAAAAGCGCATATCACATCGAACATGAGTTTAAGTTTTCGACTTTGAAAAGTTCTGATCCGATGAACCCAATCGCAATCGGAAATCGGGGAAATCACATTCTTATACATCTTTTTGAAAAGATCTGATGTGATAAGCCTGATCGCAATCACGAATCAGTAAAGTCATATCACAATTGATTATGAGTCCCTTTTTAAAATCTCTCATGCAATAAGCCCGATTGCAATCGCGAAATGGCGAAATCATATCACATCTTCATGCACCCTTTTTTTGATGTGATAAGTTAAATCGCAAATCACTCATTGCTAAAAATGCATAATTCATATCCAAAGATACTCTGCTAAAAATATGCGATGTGATATCATTATTTCATAAAAGCGCTCCTCAATGAAAAACATAAAATAGACCATTTGTACAAGAAATACCAATAATTTGATATTATTTAAAAGGCATCGCGCCATCCATGCAAACTCAACAATACTCGCAAATTGCAATTCTAAAATGGGAATACTTAAACCTGATATTTGAAACTTCTGATCTCCGATATATGATTATAATTGATCGGAAAATATTAAAAAGTTATGGTATAAATGCTTTAAAAGGACCGTTATGAATGTGCAACGAGACAACTTACAACGGCATTAAAATCTCACATTATACGAGGAAATCATTAATAGATAATCATGGTTGAAGTCTGTCATGGATTTCATATTCAATGGAACAATATTTCTTTAATCCATAATCTTTATTGTGATTAAATGCCATTAGCTCCTCTCTGTTTGGTATTCATTCTTAAAAATAAATTTTCTGTCATTTTGCTAATCTGTTCCATTGTGCAGACCCGAGAAAAACCTACGAGTCATGAAAATGTCTAAGAAATCCAAGAGAGCGAAGGTCCCCGTCATTCCAAAAGAGGAACCAGCTAATTGGTGTTAGTAACTGATACAACATGTCTAGGTCTTGGAAAAAATTCATGGGAAGGAGTTTATAATCTACTAGAAGCAAAAGATCCAACTATAATATCAAAAGAAGAGCCGAAGGCATATTCAGATAAAAAATCAAAAAGCACTCTTAAGGAATTGGCAAGCTCCTATCTTCATAAAGTAGCAGCTCGCGCAAATGTTCTCCCATATAATGACTTAGTAAGATGGGTTATAGAAAGCATCAATATAACAGACAGAGCATTCTTTACATTAGATGGAAGGATGTTTTGGTCTTTCAAAGCAGAAGACATCAAAAATATGTATCACTTACCAGACCCTCAAAAAATCTACAATAAAGCATTTTTGGAAGACTTCGCCTAAGAAAACTAAGTGGAGTCAGATCCCATTAGAGATTGGAGGCATTTTCGTGAAAAACATAAGCACGAATATTCGGGTATGTACTTTGTAGAATCCTTGGCGTCTCCTTATTGCTATGCGGTAATGAAGATGTATATAACTAAAATTCAAATTAGCTTTACCGTTTTTTTTTTTTTGAATCAACGAAAGGCAAGCAAAATCCTCGATTATAGGAAAAATAGGTTTGTAACTACTCGAATAATATCCCCATTTTATATGAGTGCCTATATCATTGAAACTATATGTTTCAACTCTGAATTCCCTATCTTAGGCTAGAAATGGACTCTTCAAAGCCCAATTCATATCCACATTTATCACAAATATATGTGGAAGTCCTATTATAAAGACCACATATACAGAATTTGTCATGGATTCATCTTGCCACTTCATCAATTTATATTCAATAAACACGCTCCAAGGTTATCCGATGAGGCCAGCATTGACCTAACCTTGATCGGAAGCTAGTTTGGAGAAGAAAAATTCACCTATATCTCAATATTCAAAAGTATCACTGATCCTCATGTTTTGCCCTTATACATACCCGACAAATTATTAGCTCGAGAAATATCTTATCAAATAACGGAGAAAGGGATGTTTAGAAGCCTAAAAAATTCTAAGAATCTGATGTGGCCTACATTTCCCCTCCGATGTGGATCTTTTTCTCTACATGATTTTAAACATGCGGAGAAAGAAGCCCAAAAAATAAAAGACCTCAGATTGGCAACCATCCCCAAAATATAGTATGATCCGAAAAAAGTTGCCTTTAACTTTACATCCATGGTATAGGTTGCCAAATTTCAACATGAAGATGTTGATTTTGATGATCTATTTGCCTCAGCTGAAGGATTTTCACAGGTTAAACATTTAGCAAATTTAAAGTTTGGAGCAAGTGGCATGGAAGAGTTCTTATACTTCAGAAACAAGAGACTACTCACAGTACCTCTTGATCAGTTGAGAACTACTCTACTGCAACAGGAAGAACACAGAGAAGAAAAGAACACTTAAATAGAGCAGGAAAAGAAAAATACAAGAAATAAGGCTAATATTCAAACTAAATAGGAAAAGATAGGTAAAAAATATGGTGATTCCTCTGAATACATGATCATTCAAATTTATTGAAATAATGGGAACAATTTGATCGACAGATCAAGGGCCAAAAAGATTCTTAGAATGTGTCTACAATGCAATCGCCCACAACACAAACAACTCATGGTGACTAGTGTTACAGTTGGAGGAACACTCAGAAATACTAATACCCGAGATGTTGAGATTATCCCAGAAAATCCTTCTGAAGAAATTGTATTAAATATTGAAGATATACCGCCCCTAGATGTCTTTTACAGTCCAAATCATAGGGTTTTAGTTAAAAAACAAAGGAAGAAAAGGAAAATCGATCAACAACCATTTTCATCTCCCCAAGTTGAATTAATGAATGTTGTCTGGAAGGAATTTGAAGTTAATCCTTTAGAGGATTTAACCAAATTGCCTCAATATGAAAGGGCCTATATGGTAGCGATGATGGACAAAGCCTCCAAAGTCAGTCAATTGATTAAGGAAAAAGATAAAAAGATAGCATTGTTGGAAGAAAAGGAAACAACGGATCAAAAAAAAAATATCACAGCTAGAACAACAGTTGATTGAAGAAAAAACAAAAGATTGAGCATCTAGAAGAGCAATTGAATATTGAAGAGAAAAATCTTGACCAGCAAGCTATACATAAAGAACAACAACTGTCTCAAGAGTTAAATAAATTACAGGTGACGCTTCAATAAGAGAATATTTCCAAATAAGAACAGAGTGTCTTGTCACAAGAACAAACACAAAGATTTAAGGATTATCCTGAACTTGATCAATTCAAAATAGAAGCTCTTGAATTAAGTAAAACGTTATCACAACAACTTGATATTTTATGTCATAAAATATCATTGGCTGATCCTTTATGTGAAATAACGTCATCACTCATAGAAAAGGCAGTAAATACAAGGGTAGAATTTGAAGATGCCGATGAGAAAATCTTTGGATTCCTCACATGGCAAGACACAGATCAAGGCATAGCTGCAAATCTTCCCAAGATTCAGAAAACAAATAAGGAAATTTTATTTGAAAAATGGGAAACACAGTTGATCAAGGAAGAATGGGCCACCTCCAGAGAAAGAGTTGTAATAAAGAGTTTAGTACAATTAATCAATGATAGTTTGTATGCAGCTAACCTGATTTCCGATTGTATCCTAGGGAAGCTACTAAAGGTAAAAGAAATAGAGAAATAATGGAAACAAGACTTAGCCAATAAGGACCAAAATGTCAGCGCAATAAAAGGAATCACTTGGGATGCATTATGGTCCTATTTGGTTAAACCACACAGCCAGCAGATGACTACAAAATGTCTCTCTAATGCCATTAGTTATATGATTCTAGAACTTTCGGATGCCACATATACCAGCCATCTACATTCCCGATTGAGTCATCCTCCTGAAGTGAAAGATATGCTATCGATCTACCAGGTGTGCACACCAGACATGAAATAAATACAATGAACCTGTTTTCTTGGAGATTTTAATTCTATTTTTATGAAATTGGATCTCCGATTTTACATTTTTAGCGATATTTTAGATAGTTTGTTTTAAGCTTATTATTATTTAAACCCCTTCCATGTATTTACAAAGGGGTCCTCAATTTGTATTAAATTTTAAGTTGAGAAGTTACACTTCTGTACTTCTGAATACATTATTTTTAATAATGGTGGATTACATTTTGCGATTTTATGAGGAAATTGTTTTCAAGAATATGCATTTTTGTTCTTCCTGAAAGCTGTTCTAAGTAAGAAAGCGGGATTGGAGTGTTATTTGCATAAAGAGGTTACAAATGTATCTATTATTTTTATCATAATCATGTTGTTCAATTTTCTTTATGCAATGAAACATTCCTTTTGAAAATTTTTATTGTCTACATATATATGCATGTGAAACAATTCTTTATTATATCATTTCTGAAAATTTAGAATTGTCATATTTCAAAATATATGTGAGCAATATAAGTATATGAGTGCGATATGTTATCATCATTACTTTGTTTAATTTCTTAAACAAATTGATTATTATATGTGTATACATCTTTCTTTTGGATGAATAAGCCATCTATATGATTATTCATTTAATCAGAACAAATCCAGAATCGCATTTATTATATGATACCCGGGTTCCACTAGAATTATTTTTATTTGTTTAAAGTTATAGATTAGATTAATAATTACTTCCATTAACCATTATATCAACAACCAATCATCAACCCATATATTATTTGGAAACTGGTCCCATATTATCCAGTCAGACCCACTATCCCAAACGGAAAAGGAGTTGTACTAAGGTCCGGACCGGGTGGTTTTCCCCAATGTTTGAAGCTAGGATTTTATGGGCTTCAACATTTTTGGCCCTAGAACGAGGGCCATAAGCTGTGAATGGAAATTAAATCTAAATCCATTGGCCATTCCAAAAGCAATTCACCCTCATCACCTTCTTCAACTTCTCCTTCATCTCAAATTTCTAGGGAAGAAGTTGAAAAGAAAATTGTTACACCCACTGCCAAAACCCTAGACATATCAGAAGAATCATATTTTGAATCTCCTGAGGTACAATCTCTAATTCATAAGCTCGAAGGGTTTTCATTACAAGAAGAATCTGAGTTATCCCAAGGCAGTGTGACTTCACAATACATTCCTTCCCAGCCTCTTACTAGACTGCAGAGTGAAAAGGTTGGTATTTTACCAACTGAACTTCCTCTGTCAAGTCGAAAAAGAGCTAGAAAAAAACCTTTAGATCCAGATAGTGAGACTCTTTCATCATTATCATCCACATCTTTCATATCATTTCCATCTACTTCCCAACTTCAAGTCACAATCCAAAAGGGTACAGTTGTTTCAACAACATCTTCTCAATCACTTTCAACTGTTCCTTCACCTTCTTCTACTGTTAGTATAAAAATGGCACAAATACCATGGACCAATCCAGGAGTTGTTACAATGCCTGCACCTCTGAGTGCATTCCCATATCATCTTGAGAAATGGTTACCAAATTTTAGTCCTGATACTGGAATATTAATTGAAGAACACATTAACAACTTCATATTGTCCGTAAACTTAAATGGGGTAACAGAAGAAGATGATGTAGTCAGATTATTTACATATAATTTGCAAGGAGCAGCGAGATATAGGTATTTTTCATTACCATCGGGATCCATTACTAGCTGGGATATTTTTCAAGAAAAAATCCTAACCAAGTTCAGATATGATAGGTCAATAGCAACTTTGATTAATGATCTCTCCAATTTGAAATCAGAATCTAAAGAACCTATCAAAGACTTCAACTCCTGATTTAACAAGTTGTTGAATAAAATTCCTGAAACATCAAAACGTAGTGAATAAGTCTAAATTGAATGGTATATATCCGCTTTGCCTTCAAACATAACCATATTTATAGATAGAGATGCTAAACCTACACTAGTTGAAAACATGAAGGAAGCAATCACAGTAGAAAAATGTATCATTTCCTTAGACAAAAAGAATGCTAGTGAAGAGAGACACTCCAAAAAATTTAGTTTCAAGGATGATTCAAAGAAGAAAGCACCTAAAGATCCATATGATATGGGAGGATTACAAAAAGTTCTGAAAACTATGTCCAATGAAATGGTAGAAATTAAAAAACAGGTAGCCGAAACTTCCACTAAAATGTCATTTAGGAATTTTAAAAGAAATCATTCAACTGAATCTAAACCACCTAATACAATATCTAATGCAGAGTCAGATTTAGAGGAAGAAGAAGAGGAAGATACACTTATATCATCATAATAAAATGAAGAAGAAGAATTAGTTGAATGCCATGGGATGTGGGATTTTATTTTTCCTAACTCAGATAATGAGAATGAATAGGAAGCTCTTCTAGTCAATACAAGAAGTAAGAGTGTAGCAGAACTGGTTCAAAAATATCCCAAGAAGAAAAATTCAACTCCTGCTACTAAAGATAAAGCTCCTGTAAAGAAAGATTCTCCTTTTCCTACCCAAAATCAACCATCACCTTCTAATCCTCCATCAACATCTAAAATGCTAGTAGTGTATGATTCTATGGATTATAGCATTATAGAAGATATGAAGAAGACCAGAGCAAATAGTTCTTTACATGAACTCAACAAGCTCAAGCATCAACATAAGTTGTTGTTAAAAGAATTAAATGCAGTACCTGCTTCTCCTCTCCCAAATGGTGTAATATCCAAAGCAGGCAAAGGATCAGGTAAGCCACCACCCGATAAAGTAGATGCTACCGATATTGTTTTGATTGGATATAGATCTAATTCACAGATACCTCAAACATAATGCCAGCCTCAATGTGCTCTAAATTAAACATTGAACCCCAAAAATCTGCAGTTCATATTATCCAATTAGATCGAACTAAAGTGCAAGTGTTAGGAGAGATTAATTCAGTCACTATTAGGCTATTAGCCGATCCTAGAATAGTTCAGAGAAATTATATATGATTTCTGAAATCCCTGAGTTTTATGGTTTAATTTTAAGCAGAGATTGGTCTGCAAAACTCCATGGTTACATTTCTACTGATTGGTCTCATATGTGGCTTCCCTATAAAGGGAAACCAAATCAAATTAAGATTCATCGAGAGAAACACATGACTCATATAGTAACAGACTTTGAACAAGAGAACCAACCTGTAGCTTTCAATAATAACATTCTTGGAAATTATTTAGTCGAATCATTCTTTGGAAATTTTAATGCCCAACAATCACCTTTCCCTGTAAATAGCTTCACTTCACAACTTGAAAACTTCTCATATTCCGATAATTCAAGATGTGTTAATATTGCCGATCAATCTGTAAATAAATCTATATATAAATCTTTATTTTGGTCTTTGTATTTTGATGGATCAAGGTCCAATGATGGTGCAGGAGCAGGATGTATTTTAGTTAGTCCGAAAGGGGAAAAAACTATGTTGTCATGCAGACTAGAATTTGAGTGTACAAATAACATCGCAGAATATGAAGCTTTGATTAAAGGACTTTACAAAGAAATAGGCTTGAATGTTAAATATCTGAAGGTATATGGTGATTCTGAAATTGTCATCAGGCAAGTTAGGAATACTATTCGTTGTCTTTCAATCCATCTTAAACATTATCAAGCCCTTGTTCAAAGTCTTACAACTCACTTTTTAGCATTCAATATTTCCCCTATTCCAAGATCTCAGAATTCAACAGCTGATTTATTAGCTAATGTTGCTTCTAAGCTCCTTCTAGCTGAGGATTATAGTCTAGATGGGTTTTCAGTTGAAGTGATATTTCGACCATCTGTACCTGACAATGTAACCAATTGGCGAGTATTTAATCATGATGAAGACATCGTAAACTTCTTAACTTCGGAGAAATCTTATGATGATCAGATAATTAATGAAAGTGATCATGATTTTCAAATAAAATAAAAAAAACAACGAAAATTCCATTCCGAAATCTGTTAAGCTTGAAGATCTCTATGATATCAAAGATAGATTCAGAAAGGTTACTAATGCTAAAATTCAAAGTTCTACTTTAAAGTTTGAGTTAATAAATCTTGGTACTGAATCTAAACCACAAAATTTCAATCTAGGTCTCAGGCTAACACCAGAAGAAAGGTGTGCTTTTATCAGAATTCTAAACAAATAAAAAAGTGTTTTTTCTTGGAATTATGAAGATTTAAGAACTTACGATACTTCTATCATTCAGCATACAATTCCAATGATCTCTGATGTAAAATCGGTGCAACAAAAATTAAGGAAAATTCATCCCAACTTGGAAATTCAAATTAAAACAGGGTTGAATAAACTCTTGAAAGCTAAAATTATTTTCCCAGTTAGACATTCGTATTGGGTTTCAAATCTGGTACTTGTTAGAAAAAATAATGGAGACATTAGGATTTGTATAGATTTTAGAAATCTCAATAAGGCATGTCAAAAGGATAATTTCCCACTACCTACAATGGAGCAGATACTTCAAGCAGTAGCTAGTTCTAAATTAATGTCTTTTCTTGATGGTTTTTCTGGATATAATCATATATTGGTGCATCCAGATGATAGGCTGAAAACTACATTCAGAACCAAATGGGGAACATATGCCTACCAAAAAATGCCTTTTGGTTTAATAAATGCTGGAGCTACCTTCCAAAGAGCCATGGATATAGCTTTCAAAGGTTTGATTAATAGGTCATTTTTTGTCTATAGGGGTGAAATAACTGCCTTTTCAAAGAAAATAACTAACCATCTACATGATTTAAAACAGATCTTTGAACAATGTAAAAGGTATGACATTTCTTTAAATCCAAAAAAATCATTCTTTGATCTTAATGAAGGGAAAATTTTAGGATTTATTGTGTCTAAATATGGCATATATACTGACCCTGATAGAATAAATGATATTTCTGATATCCCTTTGCCACATAATAATAAATCCATGTAGTCATTTTTAGGGCAGATAAATTTTGTAAAAAGGTTTGTTCTTGATTTTTCTCATATAGTCTTACCTTTACAAACTATGATTAAGAATAACTCAGTTTTCAAATAGGGACATAAAGAAAAGGAAGCCTTTGATTCAATCAAACATGCAATTATTAATGCTCCAGCATTGAATACTCCTAATTTTGCTAATAATTTTATTTTGTACACTCTAGCCATTGAAACATCTTATGTTGTTTTTTTGACACAAATCAATGATCAACAAATTGAAGCATCTATCTCTTTCTTTAGTTCAAATCTGCAAGGAGTTGAACTTAACTATTCAGAAGTAGAAAAACAAGTTTTTTTTTTTGTTTAAATCTATCAAACACTTTAGGCCGTTTCTCCTAAAAACACATACAAAAATCATTGTCCCATTTTCTGCAGTAAGACAATTGCTAGTACAAAGGGAAGTAGGAGAAAAAATATCCAATTGGGTAACAGCCTTACAGGAATATGATATTGATATTAAACCAACTAAAATTGTTAGAGGACAAGGTTTTTGCAGGTTATTAGTAGGAGCTTCCAATATTCCAGAACATCAAGATCAAGATAATACTTTTCATGTAAATGAGATAAGTATCATAAATTTTGAATCCCAATACGCTGATATGATATTTAACTTAAAAAATGGGTATGATCCTCCTAATATCAGCTATAAAAGCAAGCGTGCTTTAAAATTAAAAGCTAAAAACTTTGAAATCATTGATGATGTGTTATTCAGAAAAAATTATGATTCCATTTTCTAAGATGTCTAGAAAAAACTGAAGCAGACAAGGTTTTGCAGGAATTACATGATGGACTAGCAGGTGGAAATTTTGGAGGAGACACTACAGCTCACAAAATAATTCATGTTGGATATTATTGGCCTACTTTGTTTAAAGATGCCCATGACTATGTGAGGAAACGTAAAACTTGCCAAACTGGTAGTGGAAGACAACGAAAACCATCTTTTCCTTTACAACCAGTAAACATTGAGCAACCATTTCAACAATGGGGACTTGATATTATAGGAGAAATTGTTCCACATTCTTCCAAGAAACACAGATACACCCTTACAACAACAGATTACTTCACAAAATGGGTAAAAGAAATTCCTTTAAAGCTAGCCAATTCTGATGCAATAATTGAATTCATTGATCAATTCATCATTACCAAGTTTGGTGTACCTAATGCCCTTGTTTTTTATAATGCATATTATTTTTCTGGAAATAGTATAATGGAATTTTCTCTCAAAAGAGGTTATAAATTAAAATATTCTACAAATTATTACCCCCAAGGTAACAGTTTGGCTGAATCAAGTAATAAAAATCTCATTAAAATTATCAAAATAACTATTGATCAAAATCAAAATAATTGGCATAAGTCTTTGATTTTTTCACTATGGGCCGATCGTATAACTCAGAAGTCTTCAATAGGTACTTCACCTTCTAATCTTGTATATGGGAAAGAAGCCATAATACCTTCAAACCTAGCACTCCCATCTCTAGACCTAGTACAATTTATTGAAGAAAATCCTTCATCTTCTGTCCAACTAAGATTTGATCAAATCCTCAAATTTGATGAAGAAAGGGAAAAAGCCAAAATCACTCATGCTAAACATCAACAACTTATAAAATCTTCTTTTGATGCAAGTTCTACTGGATCTAAAACATTACAAATTGGTGATCTTGTTTTGAAATGGGACAAAGCACATGAAGATAAAGATAAACATACCAAATTTCAAAAGATGTGGCTTGGACCATTTCAAATCATTGAAAAGATAGGCTCATCTACTTTCATATTGCAAGATCTAACAGGAAAGAGAGAGTCTCTTCCTGTGAATGGGCTTATTTAAAAAAAAATCATTTCTTAAGAAGGTAACCCCTTCTTATCTGTATATATTCATTATGCAAGATTGTTTGCTTTAAAAATAACGTTGTAAATAGTCTTCCATTTTCCTTTTAGTATTGAAAATATCTTTTGAAGAAAAATTGTGAATACTTGTTTTATAGATAGAAATTTTTAAGGAAGGGATTACAGTTTGGGAAAAGTTAAATAAAATACGAAACTCTGAGAATTTGTAAATCTTCCAAAACCTTGAAAATATTGTAAATCATTTTAATTTTATAAAGTGGAGAGAGGTTATTTATAAAAAAGTAAAGACTTTTTCCAAAAAACTTGGCACCTAAAACTCTAAAAAGTCATCCATTAACTCTTGAGGAGAGAATAATTCACCCCATCCACTAAGTTTACGATTTTTAGAGTATAATTCTAAAAATATGTCTAATATAAAAGATAAGAGGTCTCATCACGAGCCTGCTTACCATGATCATAGGGAAGTAACCAAACTGACATTGCCAATACTGCATATCAAAACAGGGTAATGGCTTATAATAATAAGACAACGAGTCTCATCACGAGCAAGATGGTTTAGTTTTTTTACAACTGGTGAATGGCATTGTTATCAGCTCACTCTCAAACCAAGACAATGGCTTTTAAGTTAAAAGAGTAAAAAAAAACAAAAGATAGAATATCTTTATGGATTTATCTTTTAAAAAGTTATACTCTTAGATGGATGGGATAATAAATGATTAATGGTTAAAAGCTAACCCTATCGAGACTATAGACGTTTGCTGGAAGCAGAGGCACTACCTGTGACAAAAGAGTAAAATTCAAAGCTCATTGGAGAAGCCAACTACTTTATCTTTATCAACCAATCAAAGCTTGATAAAACCAAAAATGTTTTTATTTTTAAAGGGATTAAAAAGAAATTGCAAAGGATTATTATTTTATTCAAAGTTAGATTTTATCTAATTTGTCTGAGATAATTTTCTTTGTCCTCAAATCTTTCTACCTACAAAAGATTTAGTTATCACTTTATTTTTCAGAGATAACTGTTTCTCCCAGTGAATCGCCAATTGTTGTGTTGTACAAACAACCCTCCCCATCTCAGATTTTTATATTAATTTTTAATAAGAAATGGGTAGCCTTTTTCTTTGAATAGTTATAGAATCAATAAAATGTTTTGCAGAAATCTGATCTATCATGAAAAAGAATCGAACCCCAATAAAACATAAAGGCCTTTATCGCATTTTTCATATTCAAATTTTAGAATCAAATGTGTTATCATTCAACCCCGATGCGATTAAGAAATCGCAAAAGCACATATCAGATCGAATATGAGTTTAAGTCTTCCACTTTGAAAAGTTCCGATGCAATGAACCCAATCGTAATCGCAAATCGGGGAAATCACATTCTTATACATCTTTTTTAAAAGCTCCGATGCGATAAGCCTGATCGAAATCGCAAATTGGTAAAGTCATATCACAATTGATTATGAGTCCCTTTTGAAAAGCTCTGATGCGATAAGCCCAATTGCAATCTCGAATTGGAGAAATCATATCACATATTTATGCACCCTTTTTCCGATGCGATAAGTTAAATCACAAATCTCTCATCGCTAAAAACACATAATTCATATCCAAAGATACTCCACTAAAAATCTGTGATGCGATATCATTATTTCATAAAAGCGCTCCTCAATGAAAAACATAAAATAGACCATTTGTACAAGAAATGCCAATAATTTGATATGATTTAAAAGGCATCGTGCCATCCATGCCAACTCAGCAATAATCGCAAATCGCAAGTGTAAAATGGGAATACTTAAACCTAATATTTGAAACTTCTGATCTCCGATATATGATTATAATTGATCGAAAAATCTTAAAAAGTTATGATATAAACTCTTTAAAAGGACCATTATGAATGTGTGACGAGACAACTTACAATGGCATTAAAATCTCACATTATACGAGGAAATAATTAATAGATAATCATGGTTGAAGTCCGTCATGGATTTCATATTCAATGTAATAATATTTCTTTAATCCATCATCTTTATTGTGATTAAATGCCATTAGCTCCTCTCTGTTTGGTATTCATTCTTAAAAATAATTTTTTTGTCATTCTGCTAATTTGTTCCATTGTGCATACCTCAGAAAAACCTATGAGTCATGAAAATGTCTAAGAAATCCGAGAGAGCGAAGGTCCTCATCAGTCCAAAAGAGCAACCAGCTAAATTGGTGTTAGTAACTGATACAACATGTCTGGGTCTTGGCAAAAATTCATGGGAAGGAGTTTATAATCTACTAGAAGTAGAAGATCCAACTATAATATCAGAAGAGGAGCTAGAGGTAGATTCAAATAAAAAATCAGAAAGCACTCTTAAGGAATTGGCAAGCTCCTATCTTCATAAAGTAGCATCTCGCGCAAATGTTCTCCCATATAATGACTTAGTAAGATGGGTTATAGAAAGCATCAATATAACAAACAGAGCATTCTTTACGTTAGATGGAAGGATGTTCAAGTCTTTCAAATCCAAAGACATCGAGAAGATGTATCACTTACCAGAACCTCAACAAATCTACAATAAATCATTTTTGGAGGACTTCGCCAAATAAAATGAAGTGGAGTCAGATCCCATTAGAGATTGGAGGCATTTTCCCGAAAAACATAAGCACGAATCTTCGGGTATGTGCTCCGTAGAATCCTTGGCATCTCTTTATTGCTATGCTGCAGCTATGATGTGTAGATTATTTGGAACTGTCAACTCTGAAAAATTTTCTATTGAGATGGTACCCTTATTTGAAGTTTCTGTTAATTCCTAAATTATGGATTGGGAAACCATTTTATCTGATAAAATGGCAAGCAAAATCCTCAATTATAGGAAAAATAGGTTTGTAACTACCCAGATAATACCCCCATTTTATATGAGCACCTATATCATTGACACTATATGTTTCAACTCTGAATTCCCTATATTAGGCTGGAAATGGACTCCTCAAAGCCCAATTCCTATACACATTTATCACAAATATATGTGGAAGTCCTATTATAAAGACCACATATGCAGAATTTGTCATGGATTCATCTTGCGAGTTCATCAATTTATATTCAATAAACCCGCTCCAATGTTATCTGATGAGGCCAGCATTAACCTAACCTTAATCAGAAGTTGGTTTGGAGAATAAAAATTCACCTATATCTGATTATTCGGAAGTATCACTGATCCTCATGTTCTGCCCTTATACATACCCGACAAATTATTAGCCCGAGAAATAGCCTATCAAATAACAGAGAAAGGGATGTCTAGAAGCCTAAAAAATTCTAAGAATCTGATGTGGCCTACATTTCCCCTCCGATGTGGATCTTTTTATCTACATGATTTTAAACATGCAGAGAAAGAAGCCCAAAAAATAAAAGACCTTAGATTGGTAACCATCCCCAAAACACAGTATGATCCGAAAAAAGTTTCTTTTAAATTTACATCCATGGTACAGGTTGCCAAATTTGAACATCAAGATGTTGATTTTGATGATGTATTTGCCTCAGCCGAAGGATTTTCACAAGTTAAACATTTAGAAAATTTAAAGTTTGGAGCAAGTGGCATGGAAGAGTTCTTACAGTTTAGAAACAAGAGACTACTCACAGTACCTCTTGATCAGTTAAGAACTACTCTACTGCAATAGGAAGAATACAGAGAAGAAAAGAACACTGAAATAGAGCAGGAAAAGGAAAATACAGGAAATAAGGCTGATATTCAAACTGAACAGGAAAAGACAGGTAAAAATGATGGTGATTCCTCTGAAATGGATATACATGATCATTCAAATTTATTGAAAAAATGGGAACAGTTTGATCGGCAGATCAAGGGCCAGAACGATTCTCAGAATGTGTCTACAATGTAATCGCCCGCAACAAAACAACTCATGGTGACTACTGTTACAGTTGAAGGAACACTAGGCAATACTAATACCCGAGATGTTGAGATTATCCCAGAAGATCCTTCTGAAGGAATTGTATTAAATATTGAAGATATACCACCCCTAGATGTCTTCTACAGTCCAAAGCATAGAGTTGTAGTTAGAAAACAAAGGAAGAAAAGGAAAATCGATCAAGGGCCATTTTCATCTCCCCAAGTTGAATTAATGAATGTTGTCTGGAAGGACTCCGAAGTTAATCCTTCAAAGGATTTAATCAAATTGTCTCAATATGTAGGGGCCTATATGACAGCGAAAATGGACAAAGCCTCCGAAGTCAGTCAATTGATTAAGGAAAAAGATCAAAAGATATCTTTTTTGGAAGAAAAGGTAATAGTGGATCAACAGAAAATATCACAGCTAGAACAACAACTGATTCAAGAAAAACAAAATATTGTGTAGCTAGAAGAGAAATTGAATATTGAAAAGCAAAAGCTTGACCAGCAAGCTATACATAAAGAACAACAACTGTCTCAAGAGTTAAATAAATTATAGGTGATGCTTCAATACGAGAAGATGGCCAAAGAAGAAGAGAGTATCTTGTTACAAGCACAAATACAAACATTTAAGGATTATCCTGAACTGGATCAATTAAAAATAGAAGCTCTTGAATTAAGTAAAGTTTTATAACAACAACTTGATATTTTATGTCATAAAATATCACTAGCTGGTCCTTTATGTGAAATAGCGTCATCACTCATAGAAAAGGCAGTAAATACAAGGTTAGAATTTGAAGATGTTGATGAGAAAATTTCGGGATTCCTCACATGGCAAGACACAGATGAAGGCATAGCTGCAAATCTTCCCAAGATTTAGGAATCATACATGGAAATTTTATTTTCAGAATGGGAAACATATTTGATCAAGGAAGAATGGGCCACCTGCAGAGCAAGAGCTGTAATGAAGAGTTTAGTACAATTAATCAATCACAGTTTGTATGCAGCCAACCTAATTTCCGATTGTATCCCAGGGAAGGTACCGAAGGTCAAAGAATTAGAGAAACAATGGAAACAATACTTAGCAAATAAGGACCAAAAGATCAGCGCAATACAAGGAATCACTTGGGATGCATTATGGTCCTATTTGGTTAAACCACACAGCGAGTAGATGACTACAAAATGTCTCTCTAATGCCATCAGTTATATGATTCCAAAGCTTTCGGATGCCACATATACCAGCCAACTACATTATTGATTGAGTCATCCTCCTGAAGTGAAAGATATGCTATCGATATGCCAGCTGCGCACACTAGACATGAAATAAATACAATGAACATGTTTTCTTGGAGATTGTAATTCTATTTTTATGAAATCGGATCTCCGATTTTACATTTTAATTAACGATATTTTAGATACTTTGTTTTAAGCTTACTATTATATAAACTCCTTTCATGTATTTACAAAGGGGTCCTCAATTTATATTAATTTTTGACTTGAGAAGTTACACTTCTATACTTCTGAATACATTATTTTTGTTAATGGTGAATCACATTCTACGATTTTATGAGGAAATTGTTTTCAAGAATATGCATTTTTGTTCTCCCTGAAAGCTGTTCCAAGTAAGAAAGTGGGATCGAAGTGTTATTTGCATCAAGAGGTTACAAATGTATTTGGTATTTCTATCATAATCATGTTGTTCAATTTTCTTTATGCAATGAAACATTCCTTTTGAAAATTTCTATTGTCTACATATATATGCTTGTGAAACAGTTCTTTATTATATCATTTCTGAAAATTTAGAATTGTCATATTTCAAAAGATATGTGAGCAATATAAGTATATGAATGCGATATGTTATCATCATTACTTTGTTTAATTTCTTAAACAAAGTAATTATTATATGTGTATACATCTTTCTTTTGGATGAATAAGCCATCTATATGATTATTCATTAAATCGGAACAAATCCAAAATCGCATTTATTATATGATACCCGAGTTTAACTAGAATTATTTGTATTTATTTAAAGTTATATATTAGATTAATAATTACTTCCATTACCCATTATATCAAAAACCAATAATCAACCCATATATTATTGGGAAATTGGTCCCATATTATCCAGTTGAAGCCATTATCCCAAACGGAAAAGGAGTTGTACTAAGGTCCGGACTCGGTGGTTTTCCCCAATGTTTGAAGCTAGGATTTTATGGGCTTCAATATTTTTGGTGCTAGAAGGAGGGCCATAAGCTGTGAATGGCAAGTAAATCTAAATCCATAGGCCATTCCAAGAGAAATTCACCCTCATCACCTTCTTCAACTTCTCCTTCATCTCAAATTTCTAGGGAAGAATTTGAAAAGAAAATTGTTACACCCACTGCCAAAACCATAGAGATATCAGAAGAATAATCTTTTGAATCTCCTGAGGTACAATCTCTAATTCATAAGCTCGAAGGGTTTTCATTATCACAAGAAGAATCTGAGTTATCCCAAGGAAGTGTGACTTCACAACACATTCATTTCCAGCCTCTTACTAGACTGCAGAGTGAAAAGCTTGGTATTTTACCAACTGAACTTCCTCTGTCAAGTTGAAAAAGAGCTATAAAAACACCTTTAGAGTCAGATAGTGAGACTCTTTCATCATTATCATCCACATATGTCATATCATTGCCATCTACTTCCCAACTTAAAGTCACAATCCAGAAGGGTACAATTGTTTCAACAACATCTACTCAATCACTTTCAAATGTTCCTTCACCTTCTTCTATTGTTAGTATAACAATGGCACAAAGACCATGGACCAATCCAAGAGCTATTACAATGTGTGCACCTCTGAGTGCATTACCAGCTCATCCTAAGAAATGGTTACCAAATTTTAGTCCTGATACTAGCATATTAGCTGAAGAACACATTAACAACTTCATGTTGTCCGTAAACTTAAATGGGGTAACAGAAGAAGATGTTGTAGTTAAATTATTTACATATACTTTGCAAGGAGCAGCGAGATCTTGTTATTTTTCATTACCATCGGGATCCATTACTAGCTGGGATATTTTTCAAGAACAATTCCTAACCAAGTTCGGAGATGATAGGTCAATAGAAACTTTGATTAATGATCTCTCCAATTTGAAATTAGAATCTAAAGAACCTATCAAAGACTTCAACTCATGATTTAACAAGTTTTTGAATAAAATTCCTGCAACATCAAAACCTAGTGAAGAAGTTCGAAGTGAATGGTATATATCCGCTTTGCCTTCAAATATAGCCATATTTATAGATAGAGCTGCTAAACCTACACTGAACGAAAACATGAAGGAAGCAATCGTAGTAGAAAAACATATCATTGTTTTAGACAAAAATAACTCTAGTGAGGAGAGAAAATCCAAAAAAGTTAGTTTCAAGGATGATTCAAAGAAGAAATCACCTGAATATCCTTATGATATGGAAGGATTACAAAAATTTCTGAAAACTATGTCCAATGAAATGGTAGAAATTAAAAAATAGGCAGCTGAAACTTCCACTAAAAGGCCGTTTAGGAATTTTAAAAGAAATCAGTCAACTGAATCTAAACCACCTAATGCAATATCTAATGCAGAGTTAGATTTAGAGGAAGTATAAGAGGAAGATACACTTATATCATCAGAAGAAAATGAAGAAGAAGAATTAGTTGAATGCCATGGGATGTGGGATTTTATTTTTCCTAACTCGGATAATGAGAATGAACAGGAAGCTCTTCCAGTCAATACAAGAAGTAAAAGTGTAGCAGAACTGGTTCAAACATCTCCCAAGAAGAAAAATTTAACTCCTACTACTAAATATAAATCTCCTATAAAGAAAGCTTCTCCTTTTCCTACCCAAAATCAACCATCATCTTCTAATCCTCCATCAACATCTAAAACGCTAGTAGTGTCTGATTCTATGGATTATAGAATTATAGAAGATATGAAGAAGAACAAAGCAAATAGTTCTTTACATGAACTCAGCAAGCTCAAGCATCAACAGAAGCTGTTGTTAAAAGAATTAAATTCAGTACCTGCTTCTCCTCTCCCAAATGGTGTAATATCCAAATCAGGCAAAGGATAAGGTAAGCCACCACTCGATAAAATAGATGCTACCGATACTGTTTTTATTGGAGATAGATATAATTCACAGACACCTCCTTTTCTCTTAACTTACGAGATCTATAATAGGAATTTACATAAATGCTTGATATATTCAGGGGCATCATTAAACATAATGCCAGCCTTAGTGTGCTCTAAATTAAACATTGAACCCCAGAAATCTGCAGTTCATATTGTCCAATTAGATCGAACTAAAGTGCAAGTGTTAGGAGAGATTAATTCAGTCACTATTAGGCTATTAGATGATCCTAGAATAGTTCAGAAAATTGATATATGATTGCTGACATCCCTGAGTTTCATGGTTTAATTTTAAGTAGAGATTGGTCTGAAAAACTCCATGGTTACATTTCTACTGATTGGTCTCATATGTGGCTTCCCTATAAAGGGAAACCAAATCAAATTAAGATTCATCGAGAGAAACACATGACACATACAGTAACAGAGTTTGAACAAGAGAACCAACCTGTAGCTTTCAATAATAACATTCTTGTAAATTATTCAATCGAATCATTCTTTGGAAATTTTAATGCCCAACAATCACCTTTCCCAGTAAATAGCTTCACTTCACAAGTTGAAAACTTCTCACATTCCAATACTTCAAGATGTGTTAATATTGCTGATCAATATGTAAATAAATCTGTAGATAAATCTTTATTTTGGTCTTAGTATTTTTATAGATCAAGGTCCAATGATGGTGCAGGAGCAGGATGTATTTTAGTTAGTCCGGAAGGGGAAAAAATCATGTTTTCATGCAGACTAGAATTTGAGTGTACAAATAACACCGCAAAATATGAAGCTTTGATTCAAGGACTTAACAAAGCAATAGGCTTGAATGTTAAATATCTGAAGGTATATGATGATTCTAAAATTGTCATCAGGCAAGTTAGGAATACTATTCATTTTCTTTCAAGCCATCTTAAACATTACCAAGCCCTTGTTAAAAGTCTTACAACTCACTTTTTAGCATTCAATATTTCCCCTATTCCAAGATCTTAGAATTCAGCAGCTGATTTATTAGCTAATGTTGCTTCTAAGCTCCTTCCAGCTGAGGATTATAGTCTAGATAGGTTTTCAATTGAAGTGATATTTCCACCATCTGTCCCTGACAATGTAACCAATTGACGAGTATTTAATCATGATGAAGACATCCTAAACTTCTTAACTTCAGAGAAATCTTATGATGATAAGATAATTCATGAAAGTGATCATGATCTTCAAATAAAATAAAAAAACAACGAAAATTCCATTCTGAAATCTATGGTTAAGCTTTAAGATCTCTATGATATCAAAGATAGATTCAAAATGGTTACTAATGCTAAACTTCAAAGTTCTACTTTAAAGTTTGAGTTAATAAATCTTGGTACTGAATCTAAACCACAAAATTTCAATCTAGGTCTCAGGCTAACACAAGAAGAAAGGTGTTTTTTCATTAGACTTCTAAACAAATAAAAAAGTGTTTTTTCTTGGAATTACGAAGATTTAAGAACTTACGATACTTCTATCATTCAGCATAAAATTCCAATGATCTCCGATGTAAAATAGGTGCAACAAAAGTTAAGGAAAATTCTTCCCAACTTGGAAATTCAAATTAAAACAGAGTTGATAAACTCTTGAAAGATACAATTATTTTCTTGGTTAGACATTCGAATTGGGTTTCAAATCTGGTACCTGTTAGAAAAAAGAATGGAGACATTAGGATTTGTATAGATTTTAGAAATTTCAATAAGGCATGTCAAAAGGATAATTTCCCACTACCTACAATGGAGAAAATACTTCAAGCAGTAGATGGTTCTGAATTAATGTCTTTTCTTGATGGTTTTTCAGGATATAATTAGATATTGGTGCATCTAGATGATAGACTGAAAACTACATTCAGAACCAAATGGGGAACATATGCCTACCAAAAAATGCCTTTTGGTTAATAAATGCTGGAGAAACCTTCCAAAGAGCCATGGATATAGCTTTCAAAGGTTTTCTTAATAGGTCAGTTGTTGTCTATCTGGATGACATAGATGTCTTTTCAAAGAAAAGAATTAACCATCTACATGATTTAAAACAGATCTTTGAATGATGTAAAATGTATGGCATTTCTTTAAATCC
This sequence comes from Pinus albicaulis, assembly GCA_034641835.2. Lineage (NCBI taxonomy): Eukaryota > Viridiplantae > Streptophyta > Pinopsida > Pinales > Pinaceae > Pinus > Pinus albicaulis. Next base: position 1,153,977,476 of record CM076578.1, read on the forward strand.
AAAAAAATCATTCTTTGCTCTTATTGAAGGGAAACTTTTAGGATTTATTGTGTCTAAAGATGGCATATATATTGACCCTGGTAGAATAAAGGAGAATTCTGATATCCCTTTTCCAGATAATAATAAATCCATGCAGTCATTTTTAGGGCAGATAAATTTTGTAAAAAGATTTGTTCCTAATTTTTCTCATATAGTCTTACCTTTACAAACTATGATTAAGAAGAATTCAGTTTTCAAATGGGGACATAAAGAAAAGGAAGCCTTTGATTCAATCAAATAGGCAATTATTAATGCTCCAGCATTGAATACTCCTAATTTTGCTAATCATTTTATTTTGTACACTCTAGCCACTGAAACATCTTATGCTATTGTTTTGACACAACTCAATGATCAGCAAATTGAAGCACCTATCTCTTTCTTTAGCTCAAATCTGCAAGGAGCTGAAATTAACTATTCAGAAGAGAAAAACAAGCTTTTTCTGTGTTTAAATCTATCAAACACTTTAGGTCATTTCTCCTAAAAACACATACAGAAATCATTGTCCCATTTTCTGCAGTAAGACAATTGCTAGTACAAAGGGAAGTAGGAGAAAAAAGAGCCAATTGGGTAGCAACCTTACAGGAATATGATATTGATATTAAACGAGTTAAAATTGTTAGAGGACAAGGTTTTTGCAGGTTATTAGCGGAAGCTTCCAATATTCCAGAACATCAAGATCAAGATAATACTTTTCAAGTAAATGAGATAAGTATCATAAATTCTGAATCCCAATATGCTCATCTGATATTTTACTTAAAAAATGGGTATGCTCCTCCTAATATCAGCTATAAAAGCAAGCGTTATTTAAGATTAAAAGCTAAAAATTTTGAAATCATTGATGATGTGTTATTCAGAAAAAATTATGATTCGATTTTTCTAAGATGTCTAGAAAAAACTGAAGCACACAAGGTTTTGCAGGAATTACATGATGGACTAGCAAGTGGAAATTTTGGAGGAGACACTACAGCTCACAAGATAATTCATGCTGGATATTATTGGCCTGCTTTGTTTAAATATTCCCATGACTATGTGAGGAAATGTAAAACTTTCCAAGCTGGCAGTGGAAGACAACGGAAACCAGCTTTTCCTTTACAACCAATAAACATTGAGCAACCATTTGAAAAATGGGGACTTGATATTATAGGAGAAATTGTTCCACATTATTCCAAGAAACATAGATACATCCTTACAACAACAGAGTACTTCACAAAATGGGTAAAATAAATTCCTTTAAAGGTAGCCAATTCTGATGCAATCATTGAAATCATTGATCAATTCATCATTACCAGGTTTGGTGTACCTAATGCCCTTGTTTTTTATAATGCATCTTATTTTTCTGGAAATAGTATAATGGATTTTTCTCTCAAAAGAGGTTTTAAATTAAAATATTCTGCAAATTATTACCCCCAAGGTAACGGTTTGGCTGAATCAACTAATAAAAATCTCATTAAAATTATCAAAAGAACTGTTGATCAAAATCAAAAGAATTGGCATAAGTCTTTGATTTTTGCACTATGGGCCGATCGTATAACTCAGAAGTATTCAATAGGTACTTCACCTTTTAATATTGTATATGGGAAAGAAGCCATAATACCTTCAAACCTAGCACTCCCATCTCTAACCCTAGTAAAATTTATTGAAGAAAATCCTTCATCTTCTGTCGAACTAAGATTTGATCAAATCCTCGAATTAGATGAAGAAGGGGAAAAATCTAAAATCACTCATGCTAAACATCAAAAACTTATAAAATCTTCTTTTGATGCAAGTTCTACTGGATCTAAAGTATTACAAATTGGTGATCTTTTTTTGAAATGGGACAAAGCACATGAAGATAAAGGTAAACATACCAAATTTCAAAAAATGTGGCTTGGACCATTTCAAATCATTGAAAAGATAGGCTCATCTACTTTCATATTGCGAGATCTAATAGGAAAGAGAGAGTCTCTTCCTGTGAATGGGCTTGTTTTAAAAAATATATATTTTCTTAAGAAGGTAACCCCTTCTTATCTGTATATATTAATTATGCGAGTTTGTTTGCTTTTAAAATAATGTTGTAAATAGTCTTCCATTGGCCTTTTACTAAGGAAAATATCTTTTGAAGAAAAATTGTGAATACTTGCTTTTATAGGTAGAAATTTTTAAGGAAGTGATTACAGTTTGGGAAAAGTTAAATAAAATACGAAACTATGAGAATTTAGTTAAAATTTGTAAAATCTTCCAAAACCTTGAAAATATTGTAAATCATCTAAGTTTATAAAGTAGAGAGAGGTTATTTATAAAAAAGTAAAGACTTTTTTCAAAAAACTTGGCACCTAAAACTCTAAAATTCATCCATTAACTCTTGAGGAGAGAATCATTCACCCCATCCACTAAGTTTATGATTTTTAGAGAATAATTCTAAAAATATGTCTGATGTAAAAGATAAGAGGTCTCATCATGAGCCTGCTTACCATGATCATAGGGAAGTAACCAAACTAACATTACCAATACTACATATCAAAACAGGGTAATGGATTATAATAATAAGACAAAGGGTCTCATCACGAGCTAACTTGTTCAGTTTTGTTACAACTAATGAATGGCATTGTTATCAGTTGGCTCTCAAACCAGGACAATGGCTTTTAAGTCAAAAGAGTAAGAAAAAACAAAATATAGAATATCTTTATGGATTTATCTTTTAAAAAGTTATACTCTTAGATGGATGGGATAATAAATGATTAATGGTTAAAAGGTAACCCTATCGAGACTATAGATGTTTGCTGGCAGCAGAGGCACTACCTGTGACAAAAGAGTAAAATTCAAAGCTAAATTGGAGAAGCCAACTACTTTATCTTTATCAACCAATCAAAGCTTGATAAAACCAAATATGTTTTTATTTTTAAAGGGATTAAAAATAAATTGCAAAGGATTATTATTTTATTCAAAGTTAGATTTTATCTAATTTTTCTGAGATAGTTTTCTTTGTCCTCAAATATTTCTACCTGCAAAAGATTTAGTTATCACTTTATTTTTCAGAGATAACTGTTTCTCCCAGTGAATCGCCAATTATTGTGTTGTACAAACAACCCTCCCCATTTCAAATTTTTATATTAATTTTTAATAAGAAATGGGTCCCCTTTTTCTTTAAATAGTTATAGAATCAATAAAATGTTTTGAGGAAATCCGATCTATCATGAAAAAGAATCAAACCCCAATGAAAAAGGATTTATTTAACAAAAAAAAAAACATAAAGGCCTTTATCACATTTTGCATATTCAAATTTTAGAATCAAATGTGTTATCATTCAACCGCGATGCGATTAAGCAATCGCAAAAGCGCATATCGCATCGAACATGAGTTTAAGTCTTCCACTTTGAAAATTTCTGATGCGATGAACCCAATCGCAATCGCAAATCGGGGAAATCACATTCTTATACATCTTTTTGAAAAGCTCCGATGTGATAAGCCTGATCGCAACCGCGAATCAATAAAGTCATATCACAATTGATTATGAGTCCCTTTTTAAAAGCTCCAATGAGATAAGCCCGATTGCAATCGTGAATTGGAGAAATCATATCACATCTTTATGCACCCTTTTTCCGATGCAATAAGTTAAATCACAAATCGCTCATCGCTAAAAACACATAATTCATATCCAAAGATATTCTGCTAAAAATATGCGATGCAATATCATTATTTCATAAAAGCGCTCCTCAATGAAAAACATAAAATAGACCATTTGTACAATAAATACCAATAATTTGATATAATTCAAAAGACATCGCGCCATCCATGCCAACTCAGCAACAATCGTAAATCGCAAGTCTAAAATGGGAATACTTAAACTTGATATTTGAAACTTCTGATCTCCGATATACGATTATCATTGATCATAAAATATTAAAAATTTATGATATAAACGCTTTAAAAGGACTGTTATGAATGTGTGATGAGACAACTTACAATGGCATCAAAATCTCACATTATACGGGGAAATAATTAATAGATAATCATGGTTGAAGTCCGTCGTGGATTTCATATTCAATGGAATAATATTTCTTTAATCCATTATCTTTATTGTGATTAAATGCCATTAGCTCCTCTCTGTTTGGTATTCATTCTTAAAAAGAATTTTTTCGTCATTCTGCTAATCTGTTCCATTGTGCAGACCTGAGAAAAACCTATGAGTCATGAAAATGTCTAAGAAATCTAAGAGAGCAAAGGTCCCCATCATTCCAAAAGAGCGACCAGCTAAATTGGTGTTAGTAACTGATACAACATGTTTGGGTCTTGGCAGAACTTCATGGGAAGGAGTTTATAATATACTAGAAGTAGAAGATCCAACTATAATATCAGAAGAAGAGTGGGAGGCAGATTCAGATAAAAAATCAAAAAGCACTCTTAAGGAATTGGCAAGCTCCTATCTTCATAAAGTAGTAGCTCACGCAAATGTTCTCCCATATAATGAATTATTAAGATGGGTTATAGAAAGCATAAATATAACAGACAGAGCATTCTTTACATCAGATGGAAGGATGTGCGGGTCTTTCAAAGTAGAAGACATCAAGAAGATGTATCACTTACCAAACCCTCAGCAAATCTACAATAAAGCATTTTTGGAAGACTTTGCCAAGGAAAATGAAGTGGAGTCAGATCCCATTAGAGATTGGAGGCATTTTCCCGAAAAACATAAGCACGAATCTTCGGGTATGTGCTCTGTACAATCCTTGGCATCTCCTTATTGCTATGCTGTAGCTATGATGTGTAGATTATTTGGAACTGTCAACTATGAAAAACTTTCTATTGAGATGGTATCCTTAATTGAAGCTGCTGTTAATTCCTACATTATAGATTCGGCAACCATTTTATCTAATAAAATGGCAAGAAAAATCCTCGATTATAGGAAAAATAGGTTTGTAACTACTCGGATAATACCCCCATTTTATATGAGTGCCTATATCATTGACACTATATGTTTCAACTCTGGATTCCCTATCTTAGGTTGGAAATGAACTCCTCAAAGCCCAATTACTATCCACATTTATCACAAATATCTGTGGAATTCCTATTATAAACACCACATATACAGAATTTGTCATGGATTCATCTTGCCAATTCATCAATTTATATTCAATAAACCCACTCCAAGGTTATCCAATGAGGCCAGCATTGACCTAACGTCAATCAGAAGCTGGTTTGGAGAATAAAAATTCACCTATATTCGAATATTCGGAAGTATCACTAATCCTCATGTTCTGCCCTTATACATACCCGAAAAATTATTAGCTCGAGAAATAGCTTATCAAGTAACGGAGAAAGGGATGTCTAGAAGCCTAAAAAATTCTAAGAATCTCATGTGGCCTACATTTCCCCTTCGATGTGGATCTTTTTCTCTACATGATTTTAAACATGAAGAGAAAGAAGCCCAAAAAGTAAAAGACCTCAGATTGGCAACCATCCCCAAAAGACAGTATGATCCGAAAAAAATTTCCTTTAACTTTACATCCATGGTACAAGTTGCCAAATTTGAACATGAAGATGCTGATTTTGATGATCTATTTGCCTCAACTGAAGGATTTTCACAGGTTAAACATTTAGCAAATTTAAAGTTTGAAGCAAGTGGCATGTAAGAGTTCTTACAGTTTAGAAATAAAAGACTACTCATAGTACCTCTTGATCAGTTAAGAACTAATGTACTGCAACAGGAAGAATACAGAGAAGAAAATAACACTGAAACAGAGCAGGAAAAGGAAAATGCAGGCAATAAGGTTGATATTCAAACTGAACAGGAAAAGACAGGTAAAAAATATGGTGATTCCTCTGAAATGGATATACATGATCATTCAAATTTATTGAAAGAATGGGAATAGTTTGATCGGCAGATCAAGGGCCAGAACGATTCTCCGAACGTTTCTACAATGCAATCGCCCGGAACACAACAACTCATGGTGACTAGTGTTACAGTTGAAGGAACAATCGGCAATACTAATACCCGAGATGTTGAGATTATCCCAGAAAATCCTTCTGAAGGAATTGTATTAAATATTGAAGATATACCTCCCCTAAATGTCTTCTACAGTCCAAAGCATAGGGATGTAGTTAGAAAAAAAAGGAAGAAAAGGAAAATCGATCAAGGGCCATTTTCATCTGCCCAAGTTGAATTAATGAATGTTGTCTGGAAGGACTTTGAAGTTAATCCTTCAGAGGATTTAACCAAATTGTCTCAATATGTAGGGGCCTATACGGCAGCGACAATGGAAAAAGCCTCCGAAGTCAGTCAATTGATTAAGGAAAAAGATCAAAAGATAGTGTTGTTGGAAGAAAAGGCGACAATGGATCAACATAAAATATCACAGCTAGAACAGCAACTGATTAAAGAAAAACAAAATATTGAGCAGCTAGAAGAGCAATTGAATATTGAAAAGTAAAAACTTGAGCAGCAAGCTATACATAAAGAAAAATAGCTGTCTCAAGAGTTAAATAAATTACAGGTGATTCTTCAACAAGAGAAGATGGCCAAAGAAGAAGAGAGTGTCTTGTTACAAGCACAAATACAAATGTTTAAGGATTATCCTGAACTTGATCAATTCAAAATAGAATCTCTTGAATTAAGTAAAGTGTTATCACAACAACTTGATATTTTATGTCATAAAATATCACTTGCTGATTCTTTATGTGAAATAGTGTCATCACTCATAGAAAAGGCAGTAAATACAAGGTTAGAATATGAAGATGCCGATGAGAAAATTTCGGGATTCCTCACATGGAAAGACATAGATCAAGGCATAGCTGCAAATCTTCCCAAGATTCAGGAATCAAACAATGAAAATTTATTTGCAGAATGGGAAACGCAGTTGATCAAAGAAGAATGGGCCACCTCCAGAGCAAGAGCTGTAATGAAGAGTTTAGTACAATTAATAAATGATAGTTTGTATGAAGCCAACCTGATTTCTGATTGTATCACAGGGAAGCTACCGAAGGTCAAAAAAATAGAGAAACAATGGAAACAAGACTTAGCCAATAAGGACCAAAAGATCAGTGCAATACAAGGAATCACTTGGGATGCATTATGGTCCTATTTGGTTAAACCACACAGCCAGCAGATGACTACAAAATGTCTTTATAATGCCATCAGTCATATGATTCCAGAGCTTTCGGATGCCACATATACCATCCAGCTACATTCCTGATTAAGTCATCCTCCTGAAGTGAAAGATATGCTATCGATCTGCCAGATGCGCACACCAGACATGAAAGAAATACAATGAACATGTTTTCTTGGAGATTGTAATTCTATTTTTATGAAATTGGATCTCCGATTTACATTTTTAGCGATATTTTAGATAGTTTGTTTTAAGCTTATTATTATTTAAACCCCTTTCATGTATTTACAAAGGGGTCCTCAATTAGTATTAATTTTTGACTTGAGAAGTTACACTTTTGTACTTCTGAATACGTTATTTTTATTAATGGTGGATCACATTCTGCGATTTTATGAGGAAATTGTTTTCAAGAATATGCATTTTTGTTCTTCCTGAAAGTTGTTCTAAGTAAGAAAGCGGGATCGAAGTGTTATTTGCATCAAGATGTTACAAATGTATCTGGTATTTTTATCATAATCATGTTGTTCAATTTTATTTATGCAATGAAACATTCCTTTTGAACATTGCTATTGTCTACATATATATGCTTGCGAAACAATTCTTTATTATATCCTTTCTGAAAATTTAGAACTGTCATATTTAAAAATATATGTGAGAAATATAAGTATATGAATGCAATATGTTATCATCATTACTTTCTTTAATTTCTTAAACAAAGTAATTATGATATGTGTATACATCTTTATTTTGGATGAATAAGCCATCTATATGATTATTCATTGAATCAGAACAAATCAAGAATTTCATTTATTATATGATACCCGAGTTTAACTAGAATTATTTGTATTTATTTAAAGTTATAGATTAGATTAATAATTACTTCCATTACCCATTATATCAACAACCAATCATCAACCCATATATTATAGGGAAACTGGTCCCATATTATCCAATCAGAGCCACTATCCCAAACGGAAAAGGAGTTGTACTAAGGTCCGGACCAGGTGGTTTTCCCCAATATTTGAAGCTAGGATTTTAAGGGCTTCAACACCTTCCTAGATTTAGAGAGGGCTCTCTCTATAAGATATAACTTTGTTTGGATAATTTTTTAGGCTAGTTATGATGGTACTTGGGTTTTGGGTTTGTTTTGGATTTTGGAAGATTGATTGTATTCAATTTATTAATATCTATTGGGCAATGGAGTCACAATATAACTGGAAGGTTGCATCAACTTTCACAGTGTAAACACAGGGCAAGCTAGGAATATTTACTGGATCTCTTGGATTTATAAATGAATTTATGATAGAAATGTGAATAGATTCAGTAGAACTAAAGAGAAATTAAGAATTATTTAGTTTGTATTTCAATGGAAAACATAATGATCGTAAAGGAAGCCAGAATAAGGTACTTAAAAGTAAATCCTATTCATCACGCTTTCTGCTTTAAAATTAGAATTCATATGTTTACAATAAAAAAGGACAATGAAACAATACTAACCGAAGAAAAACATCACCAATATTTAAGCCATAAGAATCCTGTGAATGGTCTAATTATTATTGATGATCTAGTGCTTTGAAAAATCTTACAGTGCTCCAAAAGATAGTAATTATTCTGATCTCAATCAATCGACCCTTGATACTTCTAAAACTAAAGAATTTATTCAAAAAAAATTACAATAATACAGTCTCTAACAGACTTGAAATTAAAACTCTAACTTATTACAAAATTATAGTTTCGGTGGAATGTGTTGTGCAAAGCAGGTGCTGATGCAGTGGGATAGTTAGGACATGGACCGCATTTTACTGCTATGCTGGCTGAACTAAATGCTGTGATGGAGGATGAATTGTCGTATGAATGCCCTTTCTCTGTTTTGCAGTTGCAAATGGATCAATTTTACGCAAACGCCTTTTGCTGCCCGACCCGACCTTTCTATTGTTTTGTCACCCGAATCCCTCTTGCTGTTATAAAACACTTTTGCAAAGAAAATAACATGAAAACCAATATACACGGACCTGAAATCCTTTATCTTTCAATTCTGAGTTTTATCGCATCGATATCACTATCACACATCGCTTATTTTGTATTTTATGATATGAAAAAAAGAATTTGCAATGCGATGTGAAGAGGGAGGTGATGTGGTGGAAGTATTATGGTGGGGCCATACCATATGAATTCTATTTAATTTGGCAATCGCAAGTTTTAATGGTTTGGAAAAATGGCATGAGTTTTTATTTATGAAGTGCGATGAGCGGAAAGTTAAAATCTATGTGGTGCGATATCTCATATCGGTCATTGCAAGATTTAACATTTAGAAAAAATGCAATATGATATAATTTGCGATCTGTGGACACTTAGGCATCGGGGAATGCGAAACGACAGAATACAAGGAATAAGGCGGGAACAAGGTTCGCAGGTGATTTTGGTGGTGTAGTAAGGTATGATGGGTCCCACTTTCATCGCATCGGAAAATGGTAAGCAGAGCAAGGGGAAAGCAATGAAAAGGTAAAGTTTGATGTTTTTCAAAGGAAAATGAAACAGAAAAGAAATCGCAACAGGGATTGGGCCCCACCAATGTTTTGAGCGGCTTTGTTATATATATAATATGTGATTTATATAACTATAAGGTCTATGATTTATATAACATGGATGTCGATGGGTGGTGGACCTTTTTAATATATCTAAAAATTTTGGATTTTTAGATAAGTGGGTTTTGGTTGATGGAAAAAGTGGAATGTGGGGTTTTTAATGAAATGTGTGGAAATATGAAAGGGGAAGGAAATGAAAAGGGAAATGAATGAAATTAAAGTGGGAGGGGGGGGGGGGGGGATATGCAATGGTTTAAAACTTTAAGATAAAAATTAATAATAAGAATTTAAACCATACAAATAACTTTAGCATAGGAACATTTAGACTAGTATCCAATCAAAACCTTTAAAACAAAATGAAGCTTTTATTTTCCTTTATTGCTTCCCTAAAATTGTATTTGCCTTATTTATTTAGAGCATATACCACTTGACATTTTATTTCATATTCCTCCTTTATTTAGAGCATCTACAGCCTAACACTTTATTGACATGGATGCTTACAAAAATAATAATCTTCCTAATATTTTTAACTTTTGAATCTTCTGCATCCATATCCTACCTTATCATTTTAAAATTATTTCAACTACTTATGCTAACTTATCAAAATAAATGATGTTATGACACCTTCCTTGGTTCAGATTAAACTATTGAACCAATTTTATTTTCTATGTAACTAATCAATCTGTCAATATTAAATAGTTTGACAAATTACTTTTCACTACCTATTAACAATAAATTTAAACCTAATTCAATCATACTTAAACTTTATGATTGAATTTTATTGAACTTTTTGTGGCATTTTAAACAAGCAGCACACAATTTATTTTCAGAAGTAAGCTAAACTGAGAGTAGTGGCATTTGGATGCACAACACTTTCATAATTTATTGTTTTCTTCTTTTTGATGGGGTTCACATCTTATATATTTTTATTTATAACATATACCCTCTTTTGATTTTTTATGTTAACTCCTTTTTCTTTTTATTTTGAAAATTATTTGCAGATTGGAAATCATTTTACGAAATAAATTTGACAGATAGCATAGACTTAGTCACCTTGAGATCCTATGAAAGATAGGACCCTAACACCTTCAATGGACAATTTCAAAAGCAATGGGTCTTCCCTCTTGCATTAAAAAACACCAATGCCATTTCCCGAGCCATCACATTCCACAATAAAGTTTTTGTGTAGTTTGTTGTGGCTAAGACCGATGCTCGGAAGCCTTAGTTTCTTCTGCAGTCCAAAAAAATGCATCTTCCTTCAGTAATGTTGCTCGAGGCGTTGTTATTTTCCCATAAATATTAAAAAACTTGTGATAATACCCTTGTCAACCTAAGAAATCCTTGAAGAAGCTTTAAGGTTGTGGGAATTTTCCATTCCTTAATAGCTTTAATTTTCTTAGGGTCTACCTTAAGACCATCATGAGATAAAACATGACCCAAATATTCCACTTCTATACCCAAAAGGAACATTTGGAGGTTTTTGCATCAAATTGTTTCTCCTCTAGTAGTTTGAGCACCTTGTCAACATGTTGAACATGACCTTTCCAAGACTTGCATATTAGTATATCATCAAAAAATACTAACACAAATTTTCTTAGGAAGGGTTTGACAGTAGAATTTATCAAACCTTGAAATGTGGAAGGTGCGTTAGTAAGGCCAAAAGGCATGACCAAAAATTCATAATGACCTTCATGAGTTCTAAATGTTGTTTTCAAAATGTCTTATGTCTTCATTCTAATTTGATGATATCGTGAATGAGGATCCAACTTGGTGAAGTTCATCCAACAATTCATCAATGAGAAGAATGAGAAATTTATATTTAATAGTGAGCTTGTTGAAATCTCTATAATGTGGACACATATGCCATGATCCATCATTCTTGTGTACCAATACTAATAGAGAAGAGAAAGAACATTGACTAGGTTGAATTATACCTGCCTCTAGCATTTCTACAACCATACGTTAAATTTCACTCTTCTGGGCATAACATTATCTATAAGTTTGATGTTTGGAGAAAAAAATTCAAGAATCAAGTGAATAGCATGGTCAAGATCGCAAATAGGTGGGAGACCTTTGGGTGTATCAAACACCTTGGAATGATTGTCAATAAGTCTTTGGAGATATGGAGAAATAGATGATTTAGATGTTTGAACATTTAGTGAGTAGAATTGTGAAATTACCCCTCATTTTTCCTTCTTCAAATCTTTTTTCATGTTATTAGAGTTGATTATCTTCCTAAGTTTCCCTACAATACCCCTTAATTCAATTTCACTTTCTTCCTAGAAAACATTGAAGACAAATTCTTGAAAATTAAAAGCTATCGACCCCAAATATTATAACCATTGGACTCCTAATACATCAACACCGCCCATTGGAATGGCAAGTATTGGACTATTCAATACATATTCCCCCATGGGTAGATTAATATTATGGTACTTCCCTAGGAAATTTATAGTTCCTCCATTTGCAACCATTGTTTGACACTTTGGTGTTGGATATAGAAAGCAATTCAAATCCTTAGCTATCTTACAATGAACAAAATTATGGGTACTACCTGAATTAGTCAGTGCTATTACCTTTTTCTTCTTGATATATCCTTCTATATTCAGATTTTGAGGGGTGGTAACTCCCGCCAATACATTACAAGATATGGTCGGATTCACTTCTTCTTTTTCAACCCCTGGGGTTGGTTCCTAGTATTTATCTTCTTCTTTTGATGTTTCTTGTTCCTTTTCTACATCCTCTTCACAATCTAAGTAAAATATTTTCTTCTCAGCACGCTTATACCTTTAGTGTATTTTCTATCACAATTGTAACAAAGTCCTTTTTCTATTTTTTCCTCTAGTTGTTGTGGTGTAAACCTTGTAGGTTGTGGGAGGTTAGGAGCGGAAACACTTCAATCTTTAAAGTTACAAGTGGTAGACCTCCTTGTTGCCATAATTTTCCTTGCAACTTTTCTTGCCACTCCGAATGCATTCTCCAATGACTTAAGTTCACAAAGGATAACTTCATGTTGGATGTTATCTTTTAAATTCCCCATGAAGAATCTAATCTGATGCTCCTTTGGAATTTCAGTTACCTTGATATTAAATCTTTGGAAGTCCTCAATGTGCTCCCTAACCGAACCCTTTTGTTTGAGATTTATCATTCGGATAAATAATGTATTTCTCTTTGTATCCTCATAATGTTTTATTAGTTCCTCCATAAAAATTTTCCAAGTGACAAGTGATTTATGAGAAAAAATTCATCGATTCCAAACAAACTGATTGGGTTCTAAATATAAATATGCAATGTGTACCCTTTGTGTGTGTCGCACATCGCATAGATCAAAGAAATGCTCCATATAGTATCCAAGTTATCAAATCCTTGCCATAAAAATTCCTCATATTGACTTTGAAATGTGGTTGGTATTCAACCCAAACTTGAAGTCTCTAATCTTATGATTAACATTCTTTTTGTTTTCATCATGAGTTTCATGGAGTACCTTGTCACTATTAGGAAACCTTTCTTGTAGCAACTTATTCAAACCTTCCATGTTTTCTTTTAAACCTTCCAAGACCCCTTTTAAACCGTCCATGTTCCCTTTTATGTTTTATTTTATTTCTACTTTTACGCCCTTCATAATCGCTTCCAGTTCATCTTTGGTTGCTCCTTGTGAGAGCGAAATTTTTTGCACTTGGTCATGTGATTTTGATATATCATGTTGCATTTATTCATCTTCATGTTTCATAGTAGAGTATTCTAAGGGCTTAATGGGTGTAGAATTTTTTTGTTTGTGAGGAATTTGGGAACCAATTAATGATATCTATGTTTCACTATGCCTTTTGAATCACTTCAAATTATTTTTTTAAACAAAATTTATGCATATTTAAAAAGACATGCCTTTTAAGAGCTTGATTTTGAGTTTGTTGATTTGGATGACCTTGAAATTTGTATATCTATGTGATTTAAGACTCCTAACATCTGAAATTCTATCTTGGAGTATCTGTCTCTGTCTTCTTTCCAATCCCACAAGTCAGGCTGAGATTGAATTCTTCAAGGCAATGTTATGCTAAATTTTCCACAATGACCTAATTATGGAATGGTTCAGTAAAGTGAATTTGTATGGAATGCTATGTGTCAATGTTTCAACCTTCTGCCTTGAAACTCTTACCCAAAAGACTATATTCCATGCACTTTATGTCACTTTTTACGGAATTCAAATCCGATGCTTTAAGGGAAAGTTATGAGGATTTTCCCCGAGACACTTGTTTGAGGCTAAATTATGGAGCATACAAAAACCCCAACTTCCTTGGTCCATATATACGAAAATATAATGAACCAAGGTCTGAAAATTTAATCAAATGTTCCTCAAGACTTTGTCTTGATGTTGTAAAAAATTCACGGTTTGAAGCTTCAGAGAAAAAAAGTTATAGGAAAAATGTCACAATGGCCCATTTGAAGCAGCAAAATCCTAGGATCAAGAGCTTTGATACCAAATGTTATGTATCTAGAACAAAATAAAACAATAACATAAGAAAAGATAGATCAGTGACTTAATAATTTATGTGATGTAAAGGGAAAAACTCCCTTTATATCACATAAATGAATAATTCTTGGATGATTCAAATGACTATACCTCATTGGTATATATAGAAGTTTAAAGGGTTAAAATATAATTAAGGCCTACATAATAATAATAATAATAATAATATGACAACACAAAAATAACAGTAATAAGCTTCTATAAGACACAATAAAAATATAAAAGCTACACTAATATCATAAAGACCTAACATTGTCTAAAAAACATAAACGAACATTTAGGATAATGGTGAAATAATGTCATTTCGCATATATCTAAATCAATGTACTACTTGACCAACATTCTGAACGAATGTGATAAAATACAACATTTTAAATTTACATATATCAGTCTTCGAAACAAGCAATCACATTGAAGTTTTAAAAATGTTTCCTCTTCAAATTCACAAATTAAGAAAGTAATGAAACCAAAATAGCTTTCAAAATAAGAAATCTGGTTTTACCAACACCAGAAATAAGTAATTAAATTCAACTTTTATTTTCTGCTCATATAACTTTGTCTACAAATATAAAATAGGATGAAATTACAGTTATCTAAAAATAACTTTATTTCAGATAAGTTAATACCAAACAACAGTATTTTCCATGCTAATTAAAGCACTAATTTTCCGTTGGTCAAAATACGATGCAAATCTATAATCCAAACCATTTTAAACCATTCCTAAACGTTATCAAATCTATAATCCAAACCATTTTAAACCATTCATAAGCGTTATATCGCATAAAAATAGGCTTTTTATCAATTGTGAAAGCAGAGCTACAAACCAAACTAAGTTCTTGTAAGAATTTAATAAAAACTAGGAGATATTGACGTAAGTGCTAATGACTGCTGTGAAAAGCCAGTGTGGAAAATACTTGGTGTAAAATGCATTAGCAAAGGGAGATAGGTTTTATCCTGACGTTAATAAACCTAGTTGTCTGTTCAATTGGTGGCCATGTTATCATATTTTCATATTTCCTATTCTGAATAAAATTTGGTATAAAAATTTGAGATGGGAAAATTCCACTCTGATGCCCACCAAAAATTTCAGTTAGGTCATATAAGAAGGTACATAAACTCAGCCGAAATGTATGGCATACAAGTGCGATGAAATAGTTAAAAGGACCATGCATAAAACTGCATTACAATATATATTTTTGGAACCCGCCATTTAAAATCCATTTCATTCTAGGCATACTATCTATGAAATGATAGTTGCAACTAATTATTTTTCAATCAGTAGTTACTTTCCTATCGACATTCTTATTGCCACAATTCGTGCAAATTTTCGATCAATATCCACTAATAGAACTTATGGTTAGATTAGTGATTGGTCATTGTGAAATCCGAGCTCTTATTTAAAGGCATCTTATCAACTAGTCTTGTCGACAGTACAATAGTATAGTTCACATAACTTTTTCTAATGGAAATTTCTTCTTAAGATTTTTGATGGTGCCCCTCCCTTGTGGCTTCCTTTTACACATATGTTTTAGAAGGCACTTCGGAATCCATACTCATGTTGTCTTGGTCAATTCTTCATAGAATCAATATCTCACTCATTGTAACTCAAATAAAACCCTTTTTTAATTCTTAATGCACATGTGATATCATTAAAATTTATCCATTTACAATATTTGACAATCCAAAACCAAAATAAAATCAACTAAATAGAAATGGATGAAGTGAAATATCTGTCTGGGAGACAAAATCCATCTGTATTAAGATTGTGGTCAAATAATGTTGTGTAAGTGTATCTTTCCATATATCCAAGTCAACGTACTACTAGACAATATTTTAATGAATGTAATAAAACAACCCATTTTAAATTTAACATATTTTTTTTGAAGAGAAAAAAATAGCTGGTTTATATATAGTACCAGTACAAAAACTTTGGATTTCAAAAGATCTTTACATCAGCATTAACAACTACCAAAAAACTTCATGACTTTCCTCATCAAAGGTTTCTATTTTCTTACACTTAGTACTTCTAGTCTTTTATGATCTGAGCAATGACTTCTGCTAAAACAAAAACAAAAATGTTCCAAGAACTTTTATTACACAAATGCAAAAACTTCTTTTCTGTCCTATTTCTTGTAAATTTGTGAAACAGAAATGACAAACAAAAAGCCATTCTCATGCCCTGAAGCTGAAGGATCCAAATGGTTTTGCATAGTTTCGCGCCTCTACCACCTCAGATCTTGCAAAAAAAAAAAGAAATTAGGAAAATATCACTGAGCCCTTTGCTCCTATGCCCTCCGCTTCAAATAAATCATAGTGCATTTCACCAAATCTGCCTCTTAGCCCCATTTTAGACAACCTATCCACCTCAGAATTTTTTTCTCTAAAAATGTGGCTGAAAGTGATGGAGGAGAACTTCTTTCTCAGGATTTCGATACAGTCCATCCAAGTAGTAAGGATTTCCTGGTTTATAGTCAATTCTTTGTTTAGATGGTCTATCAAAACTTTAGAATCCCCGTAGATGGATATTTTGTCAATACAAAGATGGTTAGCAAACCACATCAATTCCCAAAGTGCCAGCTCCTCTGCCCTCATATTTGTACCAATACCTCTGAACCAATGGATCTTATAGTAACAAGAAGGTGTGATCATCAACCAAGCACCGCAACCACACCTTTAATTTTGTGTTGCCCCCTAAAAAAACCCAGCAAGGTAGTTGATCTCATGTGGTCGGTTTCTAATAGATAAGTCCAAAGGGGGTTTTTCTGCTATCTTCAGTTTTTCTAGGTCCTCTAGTATCTGTTTGCTAACCCTCTTCGGCACGCTTACCTGTTCCTCGAAAATCCTTATATTTCTATAGCCCCAGATGCTCCAATGAAAAATAACAGCCAAATTCAAGTAGTGCTTACCTTTCCCTCCCCACCATAATATGAAGCTCTTAGCACTATCATATTGGGGAATATCACAGTGAATATTCAAGCATATGAGTTGTAGAACCTTCCTGGAGAAGGGGCAATCATAAAAGATATGATTATTATCTTTATTTTATGATCCACATAGCTTGCAAATCCCAGGACCACTCATCCCTCTTTTTTGCAGGTTCCTCCAAGTGAGGTTTTTTTCACGCCAAACCAGCCAGTAGAAAATAATTTGTTTTTTTTGCACTCTCGCACTCCATAGATCCTTCAGCCAACAAGGATTCCTATTCTCCCAATTGTATTTCATCATTGATATGTAAAGGTCTTTTATAATAATTTGATCCCTCTGAATTTTACCCCCTCATCTGATTCTGTCCCCCTGTCTATTTTTCTATAGTCCTAGAATTCAAAAAAAGTCACAGTAACCTTCCCATTCAACTTCCACGGTAGCTGGAAATCCCAATTGACGAGCTGAAAACCATAATGGGATCTCATCCCGCCAGTACATTATTTGGCTTATTAAGAAAATGCCCCTTTGATGTACATAAGTAATCATAATCTCTGAGAGTAGTGGAATGTTTTGTGTATCTCCTCATGCATCTTGACCAATTTGAATATGTCCACCCTTTCCAAACTGCCATCTAAGTCCGTCTCTAAATTGTGGCCATATATTCCAAAAACTTTTCCAAATTCGTGACCCAATCTCTTGTTGTAGATTAATTCCCAAATATAGGTCCTCCAATGATCTCTATTTGAAATATTTATGATCCATGGTGTCCTTCCATAGGCCTGGACAGGTCAGACACCTCCATAGGGACTTCATCAAGAGAGCTTTACCAAATGTTTCATGTTCGATAATCCCCCATCCTCCCAATTCCTTGGGAACTGCAATCAATTCCCATTTAGCCAAATGGTAAGAATCTTTCCCTAAACCACCATTCCATATAAAATGCACCATATAACCTCAGATTTTGTTGATAATATTCTGCGAGATGCAATAAAGATGAGCCCAAAAGACTATGATTTGTTGTAATACGACCTGTGTTAAAACTAGCGGACCACCCCTCGTCAACCACTTATTGGACCAATTTTTAACTATACGTTGATACTTTTCTAGGATTCAATCCTAGTCACTTGTTGAATAATTGGAGGCCTTTAGTTTAAATCCAATGTATGAGATCCCCTCGTCCAATGTTGCAAATCTGAATTTCAAGAGACTTTGTAAGAAATCCAATTCTTCCAGGGAACCCTCCAAATGGTAGAAACATGATTTCCCCCCATTTTCTTCCATACCCGATGCTGCACATAACTTTCTGAAAATCCGATCCATTTTCCACCAGCTATTTTTTATCAACATCCCAAATAAAAGTACATCATCCACAAAAAAATGATGTGCTATATCACCCCTATTTGAAATGTTCATTCCTTTGAAATTGCCACATTCCTCCACTCTTTTTATTTTGAGGCTAAGGGCGTCCATCACTAGGATCAACAATAGCGGGAACAGGTCACACCCTTCCCTTAACCCCCTCCTAGGTATAAAAAAATCCGATGCGGAGCCATTAATTATAACGGCCATGGAAGTCGAAGTGAAGCATCCCGTGATCCACTAAGTCAATTCACAAGACATACCAATATTATGCAGAATTAAAATAAGGAACCCCCAATCAACCTTGTCATAAGCCTTACTGAAATCTACTTTCATTATACCTGATTTTATTTTTCTAGATGCTATAGAATGCATTGTTTCTTGAGTGATTGCCACAACGTCATAGATGCTTCTCCTAGGAAAGAAACCCGATTGCTCTGGAGTAATGTATGTGGCTAAAATTCCCTTAATTCTTTCTGCCAATATCTTGGAGCTAATCTTGTAAAGGGTATTTTACAGAGAGATCGGCTTGTAGTCCTCAAAGCATATTGGATCTTTTTTCTTTGGAATAAGCACAATGAATGTTGAGTTGATCTCACCCCTGAATTTTCCAGTGGTCTTAACCTCCTTGATCATCTCCTTAATATCCCAAAGAAAAATGTCTGAGAAGTGAATGAAAAAGTTTGGCATCCACCCATCTGGACCCGGACTCTTATCAATTGGGAAGGATTTAAGAATGTTTTCCACTTCACGACAGGTAATGGGCCTCATTAGGTTGGCATTTTCAGTTGCACCAAACATCCTTGGATAAAATTCCAGTGCCTTAAGTTGTTCAACATACATCACCTCCTCCCTGCCCTTAAAAAGTGTCTCAAAATACTTTACAGCTTCTTCTTAAATGCTTCTTGTGGTGTTAACATTTTTCCCATTAACCTCCATGTTCCAGATCGCATTTACTTTCTTCCTCCCATTTGCGTAGTGGTGAAAGAACTTAGTGTCATTATCTCCTTATTTGAGCCATGCATCTCTACTCTTAAGATGCCAACTCTGCTCATGGAAGAGAAGTATATTCCTCCTTTCGTCTTCCAATACTTTTAGTTGAGTCCAAACATCCGGATCCTGAGTCCCAATTTCAATTTATTTTAGTATTTGCAATATTTCTCCCTTAATGTGCCTGAGCTCCCTGAGAAGTCTTTCCTTTTCCGCTTTCTCCAAAATCTTAACTATAACTTTAAGGCTCCTTAACTTCATTGAAAGATTTTCCATACTCGACAGGCCTTCCATGCCTTTGTACTCTCCCATATGCTTTCGGACCAAAAAATTAAAACTGTCACTAGTAAGCCAAGCTCCGTTAAACTTAAAGGGATATCCTTTATTCTAGTTTTCGAAACATTAGGGGAATTTTGAGGTCTAAAATAGGCCTCTTGAGAAAAATGTACAACCAAAATATACTTTATAAGAACCAATAGGATTCAAGATGATGATGTCAACCATGGGGGATGATTCACCATTTTTTAAGTAAAATGGTAAAAAGATAAAAAATAATGAAATAATAAAACTACTTTTTCAACTCGTATTTTCAACTTATGTCCCAAAGTTTTAACTCAAATTTCGAGCAGGAGTACTCATTGGATGCAAAATTTAATTCCTCATCCAATGAGTACCCATGTTGCAAACTTTCGATGGATATTGCTACACGAAAAATGAGAAATACATGAAAAAACGTGATTGCAATCACGTTTTTCATATATTTCTCATTTTTCGTGTAGCAAGATCCATCGAAAGTATGCAACATGGGTACTCCTTGGATGAAGAATTAAATTTTACATCCAATGAGTATTCCCTCTCGAAATTTGAGTAAAAACTTTGGGAGATAAGTTGAAAAATTAGTTCTTTCTTTTTCCCCTCTAAAATTTGATGATGTAATCAAATCTTATTTTATTATTTCCGCTATTATTTTATAATTTCCTTAGGAGGCCCATTTTAGACCTCAAAATTCCCCTAATGTGCCATTCTACCAATATCGGTTGGTGGTCCGAGATGACCAGATCCTCGGCCCTGGCTCGTAAGCCTCCCAACAAAGGCAACAAAGTGGCCTTAACCAAAAACATGTCTAATATTTTACCAATAAATTCATCCCCTGCACTCCCATTGAACCAAGTCGGCCCCTCCCACTCTAGACACAGATCAATCAAGTTGGAAAATTTAAACAAAGATAAAAGGATATCCTCTAGTGGATCCCTTCTTCCCCAAATTCCCCAAGTCTTCCCGGCTCGTAGTGTGCAATTAAAGTCCCCAGCCATAATGCAATTTTCAAGAGCAAGGAATCCACATGCCTCCATCTTACCCCAGAAACTGCGCTTGTCTTTATAGGGAGCATAAATGTTCATCAAATGAATTCGGCGCTGAAATCCTCTGAAATGTCCTGACAAAATAATTCCTTCAATAAAACTTAAAGCAACTAAAGAAACCCGAACGGGATCCCATATGACAACGAGGCCACCAGAGCAACCCATGACATCAGTGGCGACCACGTTCCAATCTGGAAACAATTTCTGGCAGAAAGAACGAGAGCAGTCAGCATTGGTCATGGTCTCTTGAAGAAAGATAACAGAAGGTCTAGTTGCATAAAGGAAATCCCACAAAGAAACCATCTTTTCTCTGCCCCCACCCCTTTTATATTCAAGAAGCACAAAATCATGGAAAACTAGCAGAGGCAGGGGCCAATGCTCTAAGGACCTGATCCAATGCAAGGGTGACAGGGACGTCATGGAAATTTCCAAGTGGAAGACCCTGAATGTCTCCCACCCAAACAGATTTGTGTTTCCCCCGTGGCCTACCCTTCCCCTTTCGGATAGTCACATTGAGGGTCGAAGACGGGCAAGGAACACACACAAGAGAGGATGGGCAGGCAGTATGGATGGGCAAGGGGACCATCTGAGCATCAGAGTTTTGTAAGATGAAATCAAGGTCACTCCCTATATAATTCTGAGGGGACACCACCTTCTCCCTATGAGGTGGCGATCGAGGGGTCGAAAGAAAATCTTGGTGTGCCAAAGCATATGGAGGGGAAATCCGAGAAGTGGAGAGGTCCAACGCCGGGATGAGCGAGGGGGAACAGTTAGACGGAGGAGTCACAAAACACAGGTCAGCTGGTTGTTCAGAGCACATAGAAACAATGGGAAAAGTATGTCCCAAAGGTTTAACTACGACCTCCGATTCCGACACTATGTGATTAATAGTAAAATCTATATCATGGAGTGGCTTGGGTTCCAAAATAGGCTTAGCCGGCATCAGAGTCTGCTCCGTTGAAAGAACCTTTAGAAGTTCCGGGGTTTTCAACGCCACATCCCCTGAGAACTGCTTCCCGACACCCCGCTTGAATGATTCCTTGTACCGTTGACAATAACGCATAAGATGGCCTGTCTCGTGGCATAAATGACACCGAAATGGTGTTTTCCAATAATCCACTTCCTGTCTATGCACGTTACCCTCCCATTCTAAGTCCACCTCAGCTGCTAATACCCCCAAGAATGACATCTCAACCAGAATCCAAGCGATTCTTTTGTCAAAAACGCCTGTACATTTCGGGTCTACAAATATGCAATTGCCAAAACTATCCCCAATCTCTTTCAGAGCCTAGAGAGTCCAGAACTCCATGGGCAGACCTGGCAATTTCACCCACACAAGTTGACACTTCGAGGTGTTCTGAGTAGGGTGGAAACCGACTTTCTAGTGATGCAGAGCCAAGTAACATCGACCATTGACCCAAACCCGACTGAACACCTCAGCCAGATCCTCTGCCTTAATAAAATGGAACCGATACCATCCGCCCTCAAGTTTACTGACTAGCGGGCGATATCCCAAGATTGTTTGCCAAGTCTCCATGAGCCAGGGAAAGAAGTCTGCCCTGCTATATTTCGCGAAGTTCCAACGGCCAACCAGCGAGCGATCCTGCAAACTCACCGCTCGCTCCCACAATACATCCCGGCCAAAGCTAAGCAGTCAACTCTCCACATAGGCCTTAAATGGCTTATCAGCAGTGAAAAAATAAGAACCTGTATTCACCCTTTTCTGTTCCTCAGCGTAGAAACTCTCGGTGCAGAGTAAATCTCATTTACAGCACCCCTAGACGGAAAAGCTATTTTCAGACGAGAGACCACGCGATTTTGGGAATCCTCCAGACCCGGTGAGAGTAAACTACCCTCCACCACGCCGAGGGCATGCAAAAGTGCCACGTCATCCACCTCGCTCTCAAGTTCCGTGATAAAAGAGTTAAGTTCTGGCATGTCGAAAACTGACTTTGTACAGAAGGTAGTTCTATAGTTAAGGAGAATAGCACGGGAGAACAAAATGAGATTAATAGTGAGATGGGGATCCCAAGAAAACAGAACTTCGGAGAGGATGCAATAAAGACGTCCAGGTGAAAAAAGCGGTAGTCTAAAAAAGCAATAGAATAGCCTAGAATCCGGCAAATATTTATCAGAATCTTGTTTACAGTTGTTAAACTTCAATATTTTGGGTGACTTAAGGGTTTTTGATAGTGTTGAATCCATTTCCAATATAAAAAATGCAGTTCAAACACTCCAACTACCTGATTTTTTGAATATTTTTTACCGAATTCCAGCAAATTTCTGTACAAACTATTCTATATGCTGCGTAGACAACTTCGTGAAAAAACAATAGGGGTAGGTAAGGATCCAGTATGAAAGCAGCCGATCGACAGGAGAATAACTACAAGAAAACCAGAACACAATCAAAAGCGCCGATGGAGTGAAAGGATGGAAGTGTCCTATCAACGGAAAAATCTGATCCCCGCCGACTTGGACAGGATACGCCGGCAACCCGAACAGAGAATTTAATTTTTTCGTTCCCATCCCACCATTGCTCAAACTGCAGAATCAAAGAGATGGGAAACTGCAGAATCAAAGAGGTGGGAGAAGAGAAACATGACTCCCAGATAAAATCACAATATTTACACGGAAGGACTCCGCACTTTTAACCGCACAATCAGTCCTCCCAGGCTTTTCATCCAGATGCAGAAGCACAACAGAAGCAAAACCTCTGCCGATATTTCACCACCTTTTGCAAAAATTTAATTCCGTTTTCTTCCACGGTTTTCTATTGAAGCAGTTCACCAAGCTCGTAGAGTAGAGCAGGAATGCCAGAAAACGAAGATCAATGGGCACTCTGCAATGTCCCCATGGACATTTCCAAAGAGACATATGGGAGGTCCATAAGAAGCATCGAACATTCCTATTCAAAAGAGTACTTCCACCCATCTCCCATAATAATTTGATAATATTTAAATTTTACCAGCAAATCGGGCATACATCATAGCATATCTTTTCACGTTTTTCACTTATGTTGTGTTCAAAACACCTAGCTGTGCACTTGCCTTAAACTTGGGTCAAGAAATTTTTGTGAGCAAATCCATTCGTGAAATCACCAATACATCGCCTACAATAGATTCTGACTGGGCCTCAATTTAATATATACCATACTTCAAGACAACCACAATAGCTGTTGAAATTATTAAAGTCATATGCGTGCCTTTGAGCAGAAGAAAAGAGTACACAAAGGCAGTAGCAGCAGAGATTGAGTGCGTAGCACTGTGTAATGAAGAGGAATGGAGAAAACCATAAGGTGAATTTAATTTTTTGATGGGCCGCAGCCACAAATGACAGAGGAATTTAATATGGTGATGGGCGTAGCCGTTTGTTCCATAGGAATGAAGATTTCCTGTAGTTCTGAACTACGGAGGAGCAGTTTTATTAATACAGTCAACTCGGGCTTTAAAGTCCTCAACAACCAGAATGAATGAAATATTGTTTAAACAGGCGAAAGACCTTTTTTTTTGAATGGCGGGACAAGTGGTCCCCACCACTTTAGTCCCAATCGCAATCGCAAGTTTTTGGTGGAGCAGTGTCTTGTTGATATGAAGATTTGCAATGCGATTCAATCGCAATCGCAAATCACAATTTATATGAATCACAAACCAAATGTCTTGCAGATGTGGTAGAGTTCCGCAAGCGGAATGGTTGTACACAACACAACCAAAACTTTATGTTATAAATCGCCCCCACAACAGCCGAGGCCCGTGGGTCCACTTGATCACGTGGCGATGACTTATTGGAATCGCAGGTATTAAATCGCAATGGTTCAATCGGTGGAGTTTTTTTATGTGCCCCGATCACTTTACCAAAGGGTGGACCGATACGCTTCTCTGTGGGATTGTCTGACCAGCGTGCCCTCATTCGCCTGGCAATCGCAATGTTTCATCGAATGTTTGCGATGCGATCCAATCGCAATCGCAGCATCGCACTTCACCAAGTCGCAAGTTTTGTTTGTCACCGCCGATTGCCGATTGCCGACTGCGATGTGGTCCCCACTCGTACGTCGTGCATTTCATATTTTTAAGTTCCGCAAAGGTTTTTCCTTTGAAATTTAGTTTATTTCTTTGTATTAAGTTTTATATAAAGTTTGTAATGTTTTAATATATATATGCGCGGCATATAAAAAGGAAAGCCCCGCGAGTCTGTATTGCGAATTGTATCATTTTGTTTTATTCTGCACAGCAGCGCGGAAAGAGAAGAACACAGCAGTGTTGATTTTTAAATGAGACAGAGTGTTGTTTGACTGAAGAGAGAGTAGTTTCTGTACACTGCGTTTGAAGCAGTCACCATTCTTATGTTATCCCTCTGTGCTGAGGAAGATTTGTAACAATTTTTGAAAGATATAGAAGTTTGTTTTACAGTCTAAAACTCTGTCTCCTGTCAAAATTTTAATTTCTCTGTGTTTAGAGGAGAGGATCTTACTCTCTCCATTTGAATTTTTCAATATTCCAACATGGTATCAGAGCTAGTTTAGGCTCTTTGAAGGTTTCAAAGAAGTTGAAGAAGAAGAAGACTTGTTGCAGCGTTTTCTCCAGCAGTGTGAAAGCCCAACAAAAGTCAAAAGATCAGGTATTTCTCAAAGATAACAAAGCTGTTTTTTTGTTTTAAAAGAGTTTGTTCTTTCAGAGAAGGAAAGACAGTTTGTTTAAGTTCAGAGTTCAGGTTAAGAGCAATGGCTGGACCAAGTACAGGAATGAACATTGGAAATGTTCAACTTCCACAGTTTAATGGAAAGAACTATGATTATTGGGCCATTACCATGAGAGCCCTGTTTGTCTCACAAGACTTATGGGAGTTTGTAGAAGATGGTTTTGTTGAACCAGCTGATGAGCAGGCTTTTAATGCCTTAACTCAAGCAGAGAAGGATTTATTGAAGAACAATAGAAAGAAGGATGCTAAGGCCCTCTTCTATTTGTATCAGGCAGTAAATGAGAGTGTGTTTCCAAGGATAGTAGCAGCTAAGAGATCCAAGGAGGCATGGGAAACTCTGAAAGTAGCCTATCAAGGTATGGAGAAAGTTAAGACAACAAAACTTCAATTACTAAAAAGATATTTTGAAAATCTTTGCATGAAAGAGTCAGATAATGTAGACACATTCTTTACACATGTGATTGGGATTGTAAATCAAATAAGATCCCATGGAGAAATTCTTGAAGAAAGAAGAATTGTGGAGAAACTTTTGAGAAGCTTACCCTCAAAGTTTGATGTTATTGTTACCACTATAGAAGAGACCAAAGATCTCTCACAGTTCACAAAAGATGAACTTCATGCTTCGCTGATAACTCATGAACAGAGATTGAGCAGAGATGAAAACTCATCTCTTGAGCATGCCTTCAAAACCCAGATGCCTTCAGGAAGAGGAAGAGGTCAAGGCAAAGCAAGAGGAAGAGGTAGAAGCCAGAATAGAGGTGGAAGGAACAGCCCTTCACATTCACATGGAAGGAGCAACAGTCAAAGTCAGAGCCACGGCCAAGGCAACAGCCAGCAATGTGGACATCAACACCAACATGCTCATGGACAAAGGTATGAAAAATCCAGTGTCCAATGTCATTATTGCAAGAAATATGGGCACTATGCCAATGAATGTAGAAAGAAGCAAAGTGACATGAAAAATAAGCAAAATGCTAATGTAGCAAAAGAGGAAAAGAACCCAAGTAATGTGTTGTTAGCTTGTAATTTAGCACAAGATAGAGAAGATGATGTTTGGTTCTTAGATTCAGAATGTAGTAATCACATGACTGGGAACATAGCAATGTTTTCCAATCTAGATGAAGATATTAAATCTGAAGTAACCACAGGGACTGATACTAAGATCTCTGTCAAAGGGAAAGGCATAGTTACAATTCGAGCAATAAATGGTGAGAAAAAGTTTGTTCAAGATGTGTATTATGTTCCAGGTTTGAAGTGTAATATTTTGAGCGTTGGGCAGCTCATAGACAAAGGTTACAATGTAGTTTTTAAAGATGATGTGTGCACAATAAAAGATATACCTCCAAGCAATAAAATCATTGCTGAAATTCAAATGACCAGCAATAGAATGTTTCTGCTCAAGCTCAATATTGACTTGAAGGGAAAAAAAAAGAGTATAGCAGCTGTAACACAAGAAGCCTTCCAGAAGGAAAATAAAGATAAAAATTGGTTATGGCACCTGAGATTTGGACATCTCAATTTCGGAGGATTAAATTTGTTGCACAGAAAAGGAATGGTAAGAGGTTTACCATTGATTGAGAAGCCTAACAGCCTATGTGAAGGCTGCATCTTGGGAAAGCAACCCAGAGAAAATTTTCCTTCAGGGAAAAGCATAAGGGCGAAAGCACCTTTGGAGAGAATCCACTCAGATTTGTGTGGGCCGATGCAAACAACATCTGTTTTGGGCAGCAATTACATGCTGACCTTCATAGATGATTTCACAAGAAAAGTGTGGGTTTATTTTCTGAAATATAAGAGTGAAGTATTTCAAAAAAATTTCCATTTTAAAGCTCTTATAGAGAAACAGAGCGGGCAGCATATTAAAGTTCTCATAACCGATAGAGGAGGCGAATACATATCAAAGGAGTTTCTGTGTTTTTGCAGAGAGAATGGTATACACAAGCAATTTACCACAAAGTACACACCACAACAGAATGGAGTTGCTGAAAGGAAGAATCGAACCATAATGGAAATGGTGAGAAGCATGCTGAAGGCAAAGCACTTGCCGAATGAGTATTGGGCAGAAGCAGCAAACTGTGCTGTGTATATTTTGAATAGATGCCCCACAAAAGCTGTGATGAACAAAGTTCCAGAAGAAGCGTGGAGTGGCAGAAAACAGGGAGTCACCCACATGAGAGTTTTTGGATGTGTTGCATATGCACACATTCCAGACAAGTTGAGAAAGAAGTTGGATAGTAAGGGGGAGAAGTGCATTTTCCTTGGATATTGTGAATATTCCAAAGGATACAGATTGTATAACCCATCCACAAAGAAGTTTGTGATAAGCAGAGATGTGCAATTTATTGAAGAGGAAGCATGGGATGGAAGCATTGAGAAAACAGTCAATGTTAAAAGCTGTTTATCTCATGATGAAGATGAGGGAGATGTGGTTGACATTAACAACCCATCCGAAGCACAACCTCCTCAAATGAAAGGACAGTAAGGGACGCCTCAAGCGGTAGTGAGAACACCCCTGAGAAGAAGCGTAAGTGTTTCACCAAGAACACCACATGGAGTAGGTTCGAGTGCTTCATCAAGCACGACTACACCAAGTGAAAGCGGAACAAGATTTAGAAGCATTAGAGAAATTTATGAGCGAGCAGAAAATGAAGGTATGAATTCCCTATTTGCTTTGTATTGTCAAGTTGATGATCCTATTCATTTTGAAGATGAAATTAAAGACAGAAAATGGATAGAAGCTATGGACGAAGAAATTAATGCCATAGAGAAGAACAAAACATGGGAGTTGGTTGATCTCCCAGAAGGTAAAGAAGTTATTGGTGTAAAATGGGTCTATAAGACCAAAAGCAATGCTGAGGGAAAAATAGAAAGACACAAGGCGAGACTTTTTGTCAAAGGATACAAGTAGAAGCAAGGGATTGATTATGAAGAAAATTTTTCACCAGTTGCAAGAATGGAGACAGTAAGAGCAGTGCTGTCCATAGCAGCACAAAATAAATTGAAAGTATATCAGATGGATGTAAGTTCTGCATTTTTAAATGGAATTTTAATGGAAGAGGTATATGTGGAAAAGCCTCTCGGATATGAAAATAAAGGCCAAGAGCATAAGGTCTGCAAATTGAAGAAAGCTCTTTATGGGCTGAAACAAGCACCAAGAGCGTGGTACAACAAAATAGACTCCTATCTATTGGAGAATGGATTTGAAAAGTGTGAGGGAGAACCCACTCTCTATATCAAAGAAAAGGATGGTAAGCTATTGATTGTTGTTTTATATGTTGATGATCTAATTTTTACAGGTAATGATGATTACCTTGTTGAGAATTTTAAAACAGTGATGAAAGATGAATTTGAAATGACTGATATGGGTTTATTAAGATACTTCTTGGGAATATAAGTAGAGCAAGGTGAGAAAGGGATTTTTATATCTCAAGCAAAGTATGTGAATCAAGTTTTAGAAAGATTTAATATGCAGGAGTGCAAAGCTGCAATTACTCCCACAGTAATGGGATTGAAGTTGAGTAAAGATGACAGCAGCAAGGATGTTGATCCAAGTTAGTATAAAAGCATAGTTGGCAGCCTAATGTATTTGACTGCAACTAGGCTGGATATTATGCATGTTGTTAGCCTAATTTCCAGATTTATGGAGAAGCCAAAAGAAGCACATTGGCAAGCAGCGAAAATAATTCTAAGGTACGTTAAAGGAACTAAAAGATTTGGCATTTTATATACTACTTCAGAAAACTCAAAATTAGTTGGATACACTGACAGTGATTGGGCTGGAAGTGTAAATGATCGGAAGAGCACTTCCAGTTATGTTTTTCATATGGGTTCAAGAGCCATTTCATGGGCTTCTAAGAAACAGCCGACTGTAGCATTATCTACTGCAGAAGCAGAGTATGTGGCAGCGACAGCAGCAGCATGTCAAGCAGTTTGGATGAGAAGAATGTTGAGAAGTCTATGTCAAGAATAGGTAAAAGGGATAGTGATTTATTGTGACAATAGCTCAGCTATTACATTGTCAAAGAATTCAGTATTTCATAAAAGAACAAAGCACATAGACACAAAATTTCATTATATCAGAGAATTGGTGAACAATGGAGAAATTGTTTTACAACATTGTAAAACGGAAGAGCAATATGCAGATATTTTAACTAAACCATTTGGGCAGAAGACCTTTGAATTTTTAAGAAAATGTTTGGGTATGATGGATAACCCAGCAGCTGACTTTAAGGGGGAGTGTTGAAATTATTAAAGTCATATGCGTGCCTTTGAGCAGAAGAAAAGAGTACACAAAGGCAGCAGCATCAGAGATTGAGTGCGCAGCACCGTGTAATGAAGAGGAATGGAGAAAACTGTAAGGTGAATTTAATTTTTGATGGGCCACAGCCACAAATGACAGAGGAAGTTAATATGATGATGGGCGTAGCCGTTTGTTCCAGAGGAATGAAGATTTCCCGTAGTTCTGAACTACGGAGGAGCAGTTTTATTAATACAGTCAACTCGGGCTTTAAAGTCCTCAACAACCAAGTCAGTAATCCATGTTAAACGGGCGAAGACACAGCTTGAATGGCGGGACAAGTGGTCCCCACCACTTTAGTCCCAATCGCAATCGAAAGTTTTTGGTGGAGCAGTGTCTTGTTGATATGAATATTTGCGATGCGATTCAATCGCAATCGCAAATCGCAATACATATGAATCATAAATAAAATGTCTTGTGGATGTTGTAGTGTTCCATGGTGGAACGGTTGTACACAATACAACCAAAACATATGTTATAAATCGCCCCCACCAATAGCGAAGGCCCGTGGGTCCACTTGACCATGTGGCGATGACTTATTGGAATCACAGGTTTCAAATCACAAGGTTCAATCGGTGGAGTTTTTTATGTGGCCCACATTACCAAAGGGCGAACCCGACCAGGCCTGCTGTTAGATTTAATATCGAGCCACGCATCGTAGTATAATGTGCAATCGTAATTTGTACTCGGATGTTTGCGATGCAATCCAATCGCAATCGCAACATCACACTTCAACAAGTCGCAAGTTTTGTTTTTCACCACCGATCCGCCAATTGCCGACTGCAATGTGGTCCCCACTCGTACATCGTGCATTTCATATTTTTAAGTTCCGCAAAGGTTTTTCCTTTGAAATTTAGTTTATTTCTTTGTATTAAGTTTTATATAAAGTTTGTAATGTTTTAATATATATATGCGCGGCATATAAAAAGGAAAGCCCCGCGAGTCTGTATTGGGGTATTGTATCATTTTGTTGTATTCTGCACAGCAACACGGAAAGAGAAGAACACAGCAGAGTTGATTTTTAAATGAGAAAGTGTTGTTTGACTGAACAGAGAGTAGTTTCTGTGCACTGTGTTTGAAGCAGTCACCATCTTTATGTTATCCCTCTGTATTGAGGAAGATTTGTAACAATTTTTTTTGTAAAAGAAATAGAAAGTTAGTCTTACAGTCTGAATCTCTGTCTCCTGTCAAATTTTTAATTTCTCTGTGTTTAAAGGAGAGGATCTTACTCTCTCCATTTGGAATTCTCAATATTCCAAACACCCCCGCCACTTCCATAAGATGT
Source organism: Pinus albicaulis (assembly GCA_034641835.2). Taxonomy (NCBI): domain Eukaryota; kingdom Viridiplantae; phylum Streptophyta; class Pinopsida; order Pinales; family Pinaceae; genus Pinus; species Pinus albicaulis. Next base: position 1,154,008,619 of record CM076578.1, read on the forward strand.
CAATATTGCGTTGATTGCGTAAGTTAGACATGTTGTGCAGTGGTAACTAGATATATCCCTGGTGCACTGGACCAGACCGTAGATCGTTTGAGACGAATCTACAGCTGTAATCCAAGCACATCTTTTCGTTTCAGGTGCTGCTTCCCCTGATAAATTATTTAAGGGATTCTCAACAGACAACTGGAAGCCACTCGGCATAAAGACACCCGTGTCCCCGCGAAAGTTCTCACTGAAATTCGACCCTAGATCTTTGTTTAGTATTCTTGTGAAATCATAGTCTTCATAACGAAGGAAGCAGTGAAAAGGCCAGATACTATCACCACGGGCGTTTGAACAACGTTCTTGAAGGCTAGTCTTTGCCAGATCCCAGCAAGTGTAGCACTGGCCGACTGTTATGGCTTCCCTGCATTGGAGGAGACCATTTTATTCCTAGATTGAGTCCATTGATTCCGGGCATAAATAAAGAACCAATTTGGATTTCTAAAATTGCCAGACCATGACGGGTCACTGTGCAGTCACATTTTGCAAGTGATTCCAAACCTTGCTAGTCAATCTGTAGGTTTACACAATTTACTGAAATGGAATTGAAACCTTATCGATAATTTCCACAGAATTCACCCAACCTAATGTAGCAATGATTAGGAGAATAGAAAATCACCGAACATCCAAAAGGGTTGATTTCAAATCTCATTGGTCAATGTTACCAGGAGAGCTCCAATGGTCCATCTGTAGAAGTTCACAATTTCTTTAAGATAGCACAGGTAATGAAGTGAGGGTTTGCAGGGAAGGAAATTTCCAAACATCCATAGGTTTTCTTTCAAATTGCGTTCGTGTTTTGTTAAATAACATGAATTTGATTTAACATTGTGGCATTTGCCACATAGGGTTTGTTCGAAGATAAACATCCAGAATATATGAGTTATTAAGTAAATCAAAGTGGCAATTTTGATGAATTCCTGCGATCTGGATTGAGTAATGAGAAAAGGCATGTGAAAACTTGTGGAAAGATGCAAGAGATATGAATATATTTACCTGCTCAAGTCAAGTAAACTCCGGGCCACCTGAAGCTTTGAAGAAATCGATCCTGTTGTCAAGCATATCCAAGATGATCATCCTGTTGTCTTTCGAGCCTCCGACTAGTCTTTCTTTGTTCAAAGGCTTGAACCGGCTTGAACCAGGGTTCGAATTGACTATTTTCAAAGCTTTGTGGGCAGTAAGTAACAGGGGATGCAACGGACGTGCTATTCCATAGCGGGACGGAACGAGCTATTACATAAGTCGCTGACATATACATGATAATAAAAAGCGTAGTCTAAAAACCACGCGTTTTCACCCAGAATCCGGCGATCATTTTTATAAAATCCAGCAAAGATTTGCCCAGAAACTTGTTTGCAGTTGTTAAATTTTGATATTTTGAGTGTCCTGGAGGTTTTTGATAGCGCTGAATCCATTTCCAGCATCAAAAATGGATTTTAAACACTCCAAGCATATGATTTTTCGAATTTTGGTTAACCAGATTCCGGAAAATTTTTGCTATCCAGGCGATTTAGCGTGCTTGGTAGACAACTCCATAATAAAATCAGTATCCATAAAAGTTTACATGGGAATATTTTAAGAGTGAGGTGATTTTTATCAGAAATTTTGTTTTCCTTTTCGTTATTTAGTTGAAGTTATTTTTACTTTTCAAGATCTTAAAAGATCATAAGAAGAAATTATTTTAATAAAGAACGCCTAAGTTTTAAGTTAGATGTTACACTTTGATAAATACACAATAATATTATGAAAAATTTATTTAATTCTACTCAAATCATTTTGGGACTCTTCCAAAATGAAAATTTCGGAAAAAATTATTTCATCATAGAAAAAGTGAAAGTGTTTTCATAGATATTTTTAGTCCTCATGTTGTCTATACATCTAATTATTTTGGAAGAACTCCAATATCTATCCCAATTTGAAAGTATAATTTCAACAAGGACATTGATGTGACCCTTGAGAATTAAATCCAAGAATTGGTCTTTGCTTAATATGATAGGGAAATTCATCTTCTCTTATCATGTACCCACCCCACTAAGTGGTATTAAGGAGATGAGTTAATGTATTTTTTCCTCTTTAAGTACTATTATAGGGTCTCTTTTGAGCTTGTATATGTATTCTGATCAACAATAACTTTCCAACCATTGTATTCTTTCTTAATTATGGGCCATGCATAGAAAGATATGACCTTCTAAAAATTTCTTCAAGTTCTCTTTTCCTCAACCACACTAGCAATCATACTAGTGATGTGGCAGCAAGTTCACCCATCATCTGTATTATGACATATCACAATTAGAATAATTCCCCCTTGGTTTCACACTTGTTGAGACATTCATCTTTGCTTAACCACTTATTGGGTTTGTTCTTTTCTTAATATGATAGGCAAAATCATCTTCTCTTATCATGTACACAGCCCCCCTAAGTGGTATTAAGGAGGTGAGTTAATGTATTTTCTTCCTCTATATGTACTATTATAGGGTCTTTTTTGAGCTTGTATATGTGTTTTTCTCAATAATAACTTTCCAACCATTATAATAGGGCTTAATTATGAGACATTCGTAGAAATATATGACCTTCTAAATATTTCTTCAAGTTCTCTTTTCCTCAACCACGTCAACGTTCACAATGGTGATGTGGTAGCAAGTTCACCAGTCATCTATACTATGCCATGTCACAACTAGTATGATTCACGCTTGGGATTACACTTGTTGAGACATTCATCTTTGTTTAACTTCTTATTGGGTTATAATGCTACTACTCCACAATTCTATCACATTCTCACCAATTTTCTCATCATGCCAAGCCTTTTAAACCATGTGACACAGTGCACATGAACATTTTATCTCTGCAATACATCACATAGAGGAAATGTTATCCTATACAATAGCACATCACACAACTTATCTTTGTACGCATTCTACTTTTCCCTATGTCTTCTATGTCCCCCACCTCTTCTTCCTTGCTCTTTTCTTCCTCTATCCCTTATCTTTTCCTTTATTTTTCTTTCTCTCTTTCTTCATTGCATGATGAAACTATTTTATTTTGTAGCAACCCCCTTTCCTCATATTTATCACATCTATAAATACTATAGACATGCAACAACCAACCAATATGTGACATGTGCTACCTAAAAGTTTACAAGAGGTGCAACAACCAATTAGAGCATGCAGCCACATGTCCTCCTCAAAGTTTCCAATGATACGACAATGTGACACATGTCACAGGACAAAGATTTCCCAACTCATGATATTCCAATGAGGGTTTACCACATGTCCCTTCAGAATTTCATGGCCTCTATCATATCACGCGATTTTTTTTGTGCTATACAGGCTATATCACATAAAAATAATTCTATGCAATACATAAAAAACATCAAGAAAGCGTTGAAAACCATCCATTTTTTTACAAACTTGTGCCTAACTGTTTTCCATAGGGTGAGACACTTCTCTAAGACCCTTAGGCTTCTATAAAACTCAAAAAAACGCATGAATACTAAAAAAATAATTGGTTTATGTGTTCATAAGCTTAGTTTTTCAAGGGAATAACTTAGTTTGTCAAGGTGTTCATACCTAGGTCCCATCCCAGAGGAAGCATGATGGATGCACTCAATGATGTGTGATGTTCAACTATAAAAAAATGGGTTGGAAACAAATCAATTTTTGACATGTTCAAACTTTAGAGAGTAAAATTCTCTTTTGATTAATTTTGAATTTTGTGAGGGCTTAAGGATGATAAACATGGATGAAACAAGGGAAGGAAATCACCCAAAGCCTCCAACGTAGATCTCACATCTCCTTGTCCTCTTGGAGGAATGTTATGGGACATTTTTCCTTACCAAACTTTCAGTGATAATTATCTTAAAAAACAGGCATCAATAGTGTTTGACTATTTGTAATACAATTAACAAAATAAAGTATTTGTGTATTATGACCAAAAAACAACCATTTCATTGGACTTTCGACATTTGTTGACTAGAGAGACGTTGTCCAAGTAGAAAAATATTGACTTCGTCAAACATCAATATTCTGATAAATAGATAATTCACTTGGTCAAACATTGGATATATGAGGAACATTTAATTTTCGTCGCATATCTGACGAACAAAATTATCATTGGATATTCGACTAACATATTATCAGATATTCGACGATAATTATGTTTATCGGATATCTGACAAATGTCGGGGCTTTAAAAAAAACTAAAAATATTTGCAAGAAAAATATAACAACACAACTGAACTATTGGAGTACGACCTCAGATTTTTGGTCCATATGTACTAGTGGGGGTTACAGGTTAGGGGTTAAGGCTTAGGGGGTTCGTGGATTTTAAGTTAGGAGTTAGAGGCTTAAGGATTAATGGATCAAGGGATTAATGGGTTATGAGTTATCAATGTATGTGTTAAGGGATTATGGCTTGGGGTTAATGGGATAGGGAATTTAGTGGCTATGGGTTAAGGGCTTATGGGTTGTGATAATGGGGCCCCTAATCCCCTTATCAGCCTTTGAAAGCAAATACATGGAGGATATTTGGCAGAATTGTGATTGTCCATAAAATGTGGATCAAATTTGAGGACCTTGTGGCTCTTTTCCTTGAACCCTAGTAGTGCTTGGAGGTTATATTTGAAGGGGTTAGTGAAAAAAAACTTAATATGACCAAGAAGATTAGTGTTGGAGCACCTGTGGTTTGGGAGAAAGGCTTAGGGGTTTTAGAAGTTAAGGGGTGTAAAAATTCCTTGAAATCCTGCAACTGCTTGAATGAACAAATATGAAACTATTTTTGTTACACCAAGGTGCAAGATTTCTCTACGGTAGATAAGAATCGGAATAGAAAGAAAGATAATGAAACACAATCACACATAATAACACACTATTTTTCTAGGGAACTCAACAGGGAAAACCCTCTACTTGTTGTAGATTTTATTGGTGAAAATTAAGCAAAGAGAATAATTTACATGGAAAATGGTTCCAATAGAGTAAAAGGTTGTTCTCTCTACTAATACTTAGCTTGAAACCTCCTTGCAAGAACTCGACTCAACACATATTTCTTTCCATTGAAGTCTCTTATTTCCTAGCGCTAGACAAGCCCCTCTTATTTGGGAATTAACTCCTAATTTTTAGTGCAGTTCTGGAATGAAAATCTATCTGTGATCTGCATAGAGGATCCTCCTTGATACATTGTTCCTACAAACAGGTCTCTACCTGGAACTTGTACATGTTCCTCGCCCTCACACCTATCTTCTTCACTGATCCAAAAGCTAAGTGCTTGAGGTATGCCTTACCATCGTTTAATATGACTTCATATCCGTTGTCCTCAAGGGTTTCTACTGAAACAAGGTTCTTCTTCAATCCTGGAACATAAAGAACATCTCTAAGATGGAGAGAGCTTCCAAACTCCCTATCAAATATGACAGCACCAACCCCCTTGATTGTGTACTTTCCATTATCTCCTAGCTCAATATGAACCTCCATGTTCTTCTCCTCCAACTCACTGAAATATTACTCCTTTTTCCCATTCATGTGGAAGGAAGCTCCATAATCAATATCCCATGTGTTTCTCCCTAGTAAGCTTTCAATGCAAGCTATCAATGATAAATATTTCTCAAAATAAGAGGCAAACCCATCTACCTCAATTGATGCAACCACATGATTCTTACTATACCTCTTATTCTAATTAGGACACTTAGTAGCATAGTGTCCGAACTCATGGAAATGAAAGCACATGATCTTACTTAGATCTTTCTTCTTTTTCTCTCCCGTCTGACTAGACTCGGTCTTCCCTTTTCCCATCTTTCCCTTGGCCTTGTCTGTAAGAGAAATATTATTCTTGTCCTCGGTCTTTGTTGATATACCATCTCAAGTTCCTATCCAGATCTTCTCCTGAACATATTCAATCCATAACCTTTCCCAACTACATCCTAGAAACCATACCAAGACTTGTGAAGTCCTTGTAAAGCAAAACTCACAAGGTCCTGCTCAGTACAGTGACACCGCACCACCTATCTCATCTCTAACTCGAGTGAGCTTCATAAAATATCTGATGATGGGCTATACTTGTCTTATATGGATACTCCTTACCTTCTCCTTAAGAGCAAACTTCCTAGAATCATTGATACTCTAATATAGATCTAAAATAGTTGAACGTCTCAAAATTTGTCTTCTTCTCGTGGATATGAGTAAATATATGACCTTTGGCCCCTTATAGTACAATCTTCCTAGCCTTGATAGCATTCTTATTATGTTGGGTCAACTATTGGGGATATTGCGGTGGTGGGATAGCATTCTTGAAAAACTCCCCCTCCCCATTATCCTCCAATATACTCATCATCCTCCCTTTCCAAGAGGCGAAGTTAGAGGCTAGGGAATGTTAACATGTTCTAGATAGTGTGAAGGCATGTCAAACATGCTAATGTGTGCCAAGTGCTAAGGCATGCCAATATGTGCAAGGGTGTGACAATGCGTGCTAGGGAATATCAAGGAAAAAAAAGGGAGGAACAAGTTAAACTACAAGGAAATGAACACACAAGAGGGTTAATAAGTCATCAGTTTACCTTTTCCAAGAGGGTTTTTGGTGCTCAAATCATTCCCACATGTCAGCGATTCAAGTCCGCATTCACTGAGGACTAATGAGTCCTCCCACTTTAGGTGGAACTACCGACCTGCAACACACCACAGGGGGTGACCCTGTAGTATATATTATTTTATTTTCAATAAACAAATAAAATAAGGCCAGATATAGATAATCAATCATTGTAATAGGTGGTGATATTCACAGAAGGGAGAAACACATTTAATGTTTCATAATTCCTGAATCATATTCCTTGCGAGCAAAACAATAGTGATAAAATCTAACAAGGATAATAGAAATCATATAAAAAAACAAAAGAAATAAGGAAAAGAAAAGAAAAACACCAACTTAAGAACTATCCTCAAGTTAAACAGGAACATGTGCAACAAGTTCAGGCATCTTCATTTTACTCTATACTGTAAATGAAAACAATTAATATTAAATATCGTGACTGAGATTCATAACAAGAGAGTAAAACTCTATAATCTGGAGAACATAACACACCTTAAAATAAAACAGATATAGCAACACCACAAGAGAAACAATATACAGAATTTCAATCACTGATAAAACATGAATTATTGTTAAACAAAATATAGATATTTAGTTATCAATAATTCAAGACTATTCATTCAACAATTATGTTGATAATATAGATATCGGAACCCAAAAACCAAATAAGTTATTACTTAAATGAGAGCGAGCCTTGGATTTAATTCATTGTGACTACAAATCGAAATAGCAGGAAGAACAGATAGAACTAATAAAAATTGTGAGTTCAGGATTTCAGTATTGAAAATGAAAAATTTCTATCATGTATAGTCAGTTTCAGTATTTCATAAAGTTTTTTCCACTTCTGCCAACAACCCCCCATGATGAGAAACAAGGTTTTAAATAATAGTTTTCAAAATAACTGTTTTAGTAATTGTTTCTCTTGTAACCAATTGAAATTGAAATTAAAATAAATAAAAGTAAAGTAAAGCTTGGAAATGAAATGATTAAGAATTATGCCACCTTTGCAGCGTTTATGACTTGGTCCTTTTAGTCAACCCCGTTGGAGAGAGTGTGTGCACCCCACGTATCCTGAAAGTTAGCACCTGAGTTGTGATCAGGGGAATTTCGTTCCAGTCTTCTGGTTTATCTGTGACAAACTGCATTGGTGGGACTGGTTCAATGACCCATGATGTATAAGCGAACTGTTGGATTGTTGCATTGCATTTAAAACGATTTTTCAATTTGACTAACTTGTCCCATTCAGTAGCAGCTAACCAGGGCACGTTCTTGTATTTGGAAATTGCTACCACCAAACATGATCTTATTTGATTCTTGGTGGCAGGGAGATTCCGTATGATATTGTTTACCCCAGCCAAAATAGTAAAGTCCTTGCAAAGTGAATTGACAACCGTAGAAAAAGAAACTGATTCTTCCCCTAGCATGGCTAGACAACCCAGATCATGTTTCGTTGCTTTCAATTTATCAGAGATCCTCTGCTAGGAAATTGTCCAATTTTCCTCATTCCAAAATGAAGGCACACTGAATCTTCCTAAATAATTCCACTCGGTTCTAAAGTCATTTATATATTTGATAACTCTGTCGAATTCATCCCGCATTTCCTACATAGCGACTTTCTTCTCCTTTAACATACACAAAGAGAAAACACATTAGTCTCTAGGAGGCATCTCTAGTTCTACTAAAGTGCCATCTTCTAATGTATTGGCAATATCTATGATGGCATCGAGGTCTTCTAACCTTTTATCTAAAGTCTCAGATGTATAATTTTCCTCCAGACTGGTGCTTTGTATTAGAGCCTTTTTGCACTGCGAGAGAATTCTCACATATGACTCAACCGTAGTGATTTTTTGCCAAACCTCTCTCTAGATTTCTCCTTTATCTTGCATTAGTACCTCCTTTCCTATCACTGTGACATGAGAAAATTCTTCTATATTTTTTACCTCATTATGTTTATCCTTTAGAGCATCTTTAATCTACTCAATTTTGATTTTCTTTTTCCCCACGACGACGTCAATTCTGTGGTAAACTCTTGCGATTTCTTCGTTGGCTAACTGTAACTCTTGTTCTAACTGAGTAATATTGTTGCATAATAACTTGGGTTCTTCTAACTCAGTTGTCTAGACCAAACTAAGAGCCTTTTCAATTGAAGTCTTATACTTTTCCAAGTGTTTTAGGTGTCTCCCCTCTTTTTCATGAGATTCCGCTCTGACTACCTCTAGCTACTTGAGATCACTATGTCACTCTTCTTCCTTGATCCACATAGTAGATTCTATTTCCTAAAGACGAAGTTTGACCTCCTATTTCTTCTCAAAATCTTGTATCAGAACATGAGGGTCATGGTCTGCGATCTTCAAGATTGCTTGGTGCTCTTTAATCTATTTTTCTTTCTTCTCCAGTAATTTCTTCAGAGGAGCAGTATCTTTAAGGTGTCCAAACTGGCGCACGAAAATCTCCTCCAATTCTTTGATCGAATTGGTCTTGGTGCACAAGGCCATACAAGCGATGTTCAATTTCTGAGAGACCTTATTGATCATGGCCTGCATCTTCTTGTTCCTTGCTATGGAGTCCAATAACCTTCGTGCTACAATTTCACCCGCTTGTCAATGTAAATTTATCATGTCCATGTCTGACACTCTGCCCAGGTTTTTCACCAGGGAAGAGGTCCCAGATCCAACCATCTATTGGTTTTCCCCTATCTCGGGCTGAACCACTGTAAGATTTAAGATGTTTGTCTCGAAGTCAGTCGTCGAGATAAAACGAGGTTTGCTTATGGGTAACACCTCTTTGAGTGTTGAGGTGCCTGCTGATTGGGATTGTTTTGGGACTATCATTAGTTCTTCACTGGACATAATTATTTCCTTCTGCTCTGTAAATGAATTTTTAATGTCTAGAGCTTGAGTCCCAGAGTATTTGGGCTCAATTCTATTTAAGGTTTGCCTAATCTCTGCATCCAACAGATCGATTTGTTGATCGAACACATCTACATCTACATCAATTTCTTTTGGTTTGACTCGCCAAATTACGTCAAGCTGAGCCAGACCATCATATTTTCATTTACTTGCAGCAATAGTAGAGCAAGAAATTATGGGTTCAGTCTCTCCTGCATGCACCTAAATTTGGGAGTGACTGGAGTCAACTCGAGCGATTGTTTCTGTCATCCCTGTAGATGGAGCTGACTGTAAGTCCTCTTCTACTAAAACTGGCGATCTTTTTCTTTCCTTCATCCTAAGGCCTCCTTAAATAGATTTTCCTAGACCTCATAGGAACCCTCTAGAACTTATGTGGGTTTTATCCACTTAGACCTTAGGAAATATTAATTTTCCTTTTAGATTTTAAACCCCATCTTGGGTCCAAAATCCCTTTGATTGGCTTCTTTGCCCACAAATATTTTTGTGACCAAACTCACACAAAGCCATCTCAATAGGCTTGTGGAGTATCTCCCAAGCTACACAATTCAACAACATGGTCTAGTTGTAGTAATCGTAACTTGGTCAAGCTCTTGTAGTCAAGCGATGGCTTGGTTGGGTTCCCAAGTTCCAAATTAAGTAAGGGTAGTTGTGAGGGCATGATAAATAGGGAGGGTTAGGGCATGCAAAAGAATTAAAAGGCATGCTAACACATGCCAGACAATGTCAATGCATGTTGAAGAGTGTCAGGGAGTGTTGGGGCATATCAAAGGATAACTAGGTCAAAATGCATGGAAAGGAACGAACAAGAGTGTGTGCAAAGGAGTGTCAGTGAATTCAAGTGTGCTAAGGAGAAGTTAAGAATAATATTTACAGGAGGAAAGCATATGATTGTTATACGGGGCTCGACATAGTAGTTTTAGACAAAGGGAGATCACTTTGTTCTAGGCACAACATTGTTTTTCCTTTAGCTATTTTTTTATATGAGATGTGGCACACTTGGGCTACATGCTCATGTTTTATAATATTATAGATAATTGCATATTGTACATTGTTGTATATAAGTTTTGGGGCGCTCGGCTTGTGTCGGCTTATATCTTGTGTGCCTTGTGCATCTTGTGGTTCTTGCATACTTTGAGTTAATGTTCTACTATTTATTTGAACTAAACATACAAGTGAAATATTTCCTATGTAAGCTATGTTGCATATTTGTTTTATGGCCATGGCTAGATCATGCGATCCTTGTCTTGGTAACTAGTGAAGTGGAACAAATTAAGCTTGGACATGCATGGCATAAGATAAGTAATAGGCAGTTCTTAGGTGAACAAGGCACAATCTACTTGTAGTAGGTGCAATTGGTCAAGTTGTTGTGGTTGAAGCAGGCCAATATTGTCACATGAACTACAGTAGACAAGGACTTGATTGGGTTCCCAAGTCGTGAAAAAATGTAAATTCTAGCTGTGAGGACATGAGTTCCAAGGCGTGCTAGGGAATGCTAAGATGTGCCAGATAATGCGAAGGCATGTCAAACATGCTAAGATGTGCCAAGTGATAAGGCATGCCAATATGTGCAAGGGTGTGTCAATGCGTGCCAGGGACTGTTAAGGGAAAAAAAGGGGGGAAAAAAGTTAAAATACAAGGAAATGAACACATAAGAGGGTAAATAAGTCATCAATTTACCTTTTCCAAGAGGGGAATGCTAAGCACACCAACACTAGGTAGCAATAGGTTCCAAGTGCAAAGTCTTAGTGCATTCTAAGTGCCAAGTCTTCCTTTGTTGCTCCTCATCTACTTTCCAACAATTGATCTCAAATGAATTTAATATTAAACCATGCCAAATCATACCAAGGCATCTCAATGTATTCCATACATGCTAAGACTTTCCAAGCACCAACACGTGCCAAGCACCAATATGTGTCAAGGAGTGTTATGCATATTATGAAGTGGAAGGGAATGTTGAAGAGTGCTAAGGTGTGCTAGAGAGTGCTAATGCATGTCGAGGAGTGTTAAGGAGTACTAGGACAAAACAATAAGGGAGCACTAGGTAAAAATCCATGGAAGTTAATGAATATGATGAACGTGTGCCAAGGACTAGTGTTAATGAGTGTTATCTATCATGCCAAGGAGGGAGTGAGAAGGTATACTAAGCATTGGTAAGGCATGCTAGGGAATATCAAGGCATGTCAAGAATTCCCAAAGTGTGCTTGGGAGTTCCAGGGTGTGCTAATTATATGTGCCAATTAATAGTTGCAATATATGCCAATACATGCTAGGTGCTAAGGATGTGCAGAGTGCCAGGGTATGTCAATATGTGAAAGAAGTGTCAAAGCAACAAAAGGAAGAACCAATAAGAGCGTTAATAAGCTGGGACTTTATCTTTTTTCAAAAGGGGCATTCTAGGCACACTAATAATAGGTCCCAATACATGCCAAGTGGCATTGTGCGCCAAGTGCTAATGTATGTCAATGCATTTAACCAAGGTGTTCCGGGGCATGATAGGGACTACATGCATGCCAACACATGCTAGGAGAGTTCCATGTTGTGCTAGAGCATGCCACCATGTGTTTGGGCATCAGTGTCATGACAATATGTTCCAAGACATGCGAGGTGCTAAGAAATGTTAGTGTGTGCCAAAGCATTAATTTAAGGTGTGCCTGGATTGTTTGAGGTGTGTTAGGTCTTTCTCATTAATAGAATTGTCAGAGCTTGATTATGTATTAAATAATATATTCCCTACACATACTAGAGGAAATTTATCTAAAGGGAATTTTCTAGATAATAAACTTAATAGATATGAATCATGTGTTGACTCATAGGAAAAATATATTTGACTAGTCATTCCATGAGGGAAATGATACACACTAATTACTTCTTAAAAAATTCACTAACTCTAACCACTACGGCCTTGGACATATTATAAAAAATACTCCACAACAATGGTCTTAAATCATTATCTTTTGACAAAAAATATATTAACATGCACATAGCGTCATCAAAAACTCATTGGAATGATCAATGATGACGAACATTTTTTGACCGTCACCAAAAGTAACAAAAAGAGCATTGGTGAGGGTCATTAAAAGTTCGTCACTAGAAGTGTCACCAAAGAGAGAATTAGTGATGGGCCTTTAACGACCCTCACCAAAAGTGTGATTGAAAATGGCTTTGGTGATGAACCTTAAAGGACCGTCACTATATACACTTACAGTGATGCTTTTTTAAGGACCGTCACCACATGTGACATTGGTAATGGACCTTAAAGGTCCGTCACAAGCATGAACCTCACCAATGTCCTTTTTTCTTGTAGTGGATTGATTCTCCTCTGTATATCATTCTCTTCAACCTACAATTATTAAAGGAGTTTCATGACTCGAACTCCTAATGAGGTGGGAAAGACTGCATCCATGCCATAGACTAGCTGACAGGGGGACATATTTATTGACTTCTTTGTATTTAACCTATCAGACCATAAGGCATGAACCAGCTTACTGTCCCATGATTTATGATTATGTTCCAATAGTTTTTTGATGATGATGAGGCTCTTGTTGGAAGATTCAGCTAATCCATTTCCTCGGGGATAGTAAGTAGTGGAATGGCCCAAGGTTATGTGGTATTTGTAACAGAAATCAACCATCTTCTTAGATTTAAAAGCAACAACATTGTCTGTTATGATTTTTCTAGGACAACCAAATCTGGATAGGATATTTGTTTCAAGAAACTTGATAATGACAGAGTCATTAGAATTCCTGGAGGGTATAGCCTCTGTCCACTTGGTAAAGAAGTCAATGGCCGTGAGGATCCACTTATGTTGAGCTGAGGAAGATGGGTGAATTTCCCCAATGAAGTCTAAACCCCATTGTTGAAAAGGTGCCTCAACTCTGATAGGATGTAATGGTAAGGGAAGGAGTTTTCTTTTGCCATCAAAAATTTGACAGTTATGGCAAGATATGACCAACTTTTGAGTATCTGGGAAAAGGGTAGGCCAATAGTAACTAGATCTAAGAATTTTGTTTGTTGTGGCCTTCCAGTAGAGGTGTCCTCCACACTCTCCGTCATGCAACTCATGCATAATTTTCCCTGCATCATTTTCAAGTAAACATTTAAGTAAAATTCCAACAACATTTTTCCAATATAATACTCCATCTAAGATGCAAAAACTCAAAGCTTTTTGTTTCAAAAATCTAGCTTCAGTTTTAGACAAAGAAGGAGGGGCATTTAAATATAAAAGCACATAAATAATGTCAGCATACCAAGGAGAATTCAGAAATGTTTCTTCAATAAAAGGAGAAGTAGATTCTTCTATTTCTTCCAACACATCTACCATATTCATGTCTAGTGCTTGGAAGTTAGACTCAGCCATAAGTTTTGCTAATCCTTGCCCTTTAACTAGTTTGGTGGGCTTGATCTCTAAGTCATACTCAAGAATAGTTGCAATCCATTTTCCCCTTTTACCATCAGGGTCTTGACTTAGAATGTCCTTGACAACAGTATGTGGAACAAAATCAATTATGTGAGAGTGTAAAATGTAGACTCTAAAGTCCTTTAAATCTTTCACTAATGCTAAGGCTTGCTTCTCCATGATGTTATATTTGAGAGGAGCATCTCTCAAGGCCCTACTAAAGAAGGATATTGGTTGTTCTTGCCCCAAGTCATTCTTTTGAAGTAATACTGCAGCTATTGTATGCTTAGATGCAAAAGAAAAGATATAAAAGTCTTTGGTAAAATCTGGACTAATCAGGACTGGTGTTTGAGTAAGAGCTTGTTTGACCAGTTTGAATGATTGTTTAGCTAGTAAAGTCCATTTTACACCTACATCTTTCTTAAGAATGTTTGTAATTTTTTTTTAATAGCTCAGCAAGATTGGGGATAAACCTCAGAAAATTAATCTTTCCAATGAAAGATTGTAATTCTTTGAGGATTATTGGATGGCTGATTTGTAATATGCCATCTATCCTTGTGGGGTCTATTTTGATTCCCTCTTCTGAGATAATATGGCCAAGAAGTTTACCTTCTTGGAGACCAAAGAGTTTCTTCTTGGGATTCAATGACAAGCCAAATTTCCTACACTTCTCAAAAACTTTTCTCAAGTGAAATAAATGTTCTTCATTAGTTTTTGAGAATATGGTTATGTCATCAAGGTAGATGATTATGAAATAGCCAATATCTTCAGAGAAGGCTATGTCCATGGCCCTTTTGAAGGTGGCCCCTGCGTTCATCAATCCGAAAGGCATTTTGACATACATAAAGGTGCCCCAAGGTGTGGTAAAAGAGGTTTTGATTTGATCACTTGGGAGGACTAACACCTGGTTGTAACCCGAGAACCCATCTAAGAGAGATATCCTTTTTGACCCAATTACCCTTTGAAGTATATGGTCCATTTTGGGTAAGGGGTAGTTGTCTTTTATAGAGGCTCTATTTAAATTTCTGAAGTCAATATAGAGCCTGATTTCCCCTGTTTTCTTTCTAACAGAAACTAAGTTTGATACCCATTCTGAATATCTAATGGGTACTATGATCCCAGCATCATCCATTTTTTCGATTTCTGCCTTAACTAAAGGGAGTAAAAGAGGGTTTATTCCCCTTAGATTTTGTTTGAAAGGCTTCTGATTTTCTTTGAGGGGAATTTTGTGCTGAATGATGCTGGTATCATACGATTTGAGGTCTTTATACCCCCAAGAAATAACATCTCTAAACTCTTTGAACAACTTTATATATTGCAATTTTATGTGATATGGGAGAGTGTTGGAAAATTTAATCATCTTGGGTTCTGCTAGACTGCCTATGTTATGTTCTTCTACATTTGTTTCCATAGGCTCCATTCTCGGTTCTTTGGCTACATCGTTAAAATAAAAAAGGTGTTCTAAAATTGTGAGACCTCTTGGAATTTTATCATTCTTGCATTATAAAACTTCCAAGTCTTCTTGGTCTTTGTTGTCAATTATCTCTGCTTCAAAAGGATTCTCATAATGATTTATATCAGCAGAATAAGTCATTTCAACTTCTGGGATTTTTTCAATATACAAACTGTTTTCTTTATGGTTGGTTTCTGATATTGGTATGCTGAAATTGTTTTCTGATTTCAAGAAGTCATTTATATGTTTGTCAGAGTCAAACACTTGCCAGTGATCTTGGTTATCAGGAACAGCAGGCCTGTGTTTTACCTTAACGCTCAGCTATTCATTTATCTCAAGTATTTGGCAGTTGCTGGCATTGAAGGCAAGTTCATTTGCTAGATGATTTAGTGCTCTAGGATTGAAAACAAGTTCATACTTTTCAAAGGTTTTCAATTAATCAAGGGAAACGTTCCGATGTTCCCTAAGCCCTGGATTTCTAGCTGAGTATTCTCCTTTGATTTGTCTTATGATAAGTTCAGAATCTCCTAAGATTGATATTTTTTTGGCTTCTAATTGTTTAAGCAACTGTAAGCCTAGGAGAAGTGCTTCATACTCAGCAATATTGTTAGTGCATGGGAAATCTAATTTATATGAAAAATTATGATTCGTATTTTGAATCCAAACACTTGCCCCTGCACTTGTTTTTTACAGGATCCATCAAATTTTATTGTCCAGAGTATGTTTGCCTCATTTTCATTTTCTTGTTGCTGTTGATTTTCAATGTTTTGAATTTGATTCGAGGGAAGATTTGATTGTTCTGGTAAACTGGTTGGGTCTATGTTTTCCTTTTCTTGTTGAGTAATTTCATCTTCATTGCATAAGATAAAGGAATCTAAACTTGATTGAATAGAATAGATTGGAGAGTTGTTCGGTTTGTCTATGTTACTCACCATGTACTTCATGTGAGATTCCCTGTATAGTCTTATGTTTTGGTTAAAAACAGGGGTGGTGGCATAAAACATGTCCATTTGAAGGCTTCCCTGAAGTTTGGCTCCCCATGATCTTGATAAGAGCATGCCATACTTAGGGGAATGTCAGCTACAACTATGTCCATTACTAGACTCTTAGCAGGGATCTGAGCTAAGTTAACACATAAATCTTTGATTAGACCCAAACATTTGACTCTGCATGAGTCAAAAGAATACAAATCTTTGTATGGTTTGGTAATTTCTAAGCCTAAGCTTTCCATTACTACCTTGGGAATTAGATTGTGTGAAGCTTCAAAATCTAACATGGCATTGTGTAAAATTCTCTCATGTATGTTCAGACTAACATAGAAGGGAGGGACAACCCCTTCTTGATATTTCCCTTCAACTTCTGGACCAAACAACAACTCAGGTTTATCATCTGTCAAGTTTAAGGTGTCAGTATCACTTCCTAGGTTCAAAGCTTTTAAAACTTGGTTTTTGTACACTTCTTGGGTTACCAGTTTAGCTAACAGAATGGTAATTTTTATCTTAGCAATCTCTCCCTCAAGGTTGAAAGGAACAATTGATTTGTTGATATTTACGTCTGTTTTTTCAATTGAATTTTTTTCAGCAGTTTTGATTTGCTGAACTTTGTTTGGACTGGTAATTGGGATTGTTTTGTTAGGAATGCTAGCTGAGGTGCTAGGAGTACTCTGTTCAACATTTGGCTGGATATTTTTTTCTTTGTTTAAATCTGGTTTTTTAGCCAAAATGATGGGTTTTTCTGTTGTCTTCTTAGGCTAACTTTCTCTGTTTTTCTTGACAGCAGTATTAGTGTTCTTATCTTTTGAATTATCTATGTTCCCTTTGCTCCTAAGATCATATTGTTTATGTACCTCCATGATTGCATTTTCAAACCCCAGTCTATAGTCATTAGAATCTTCATAGGTGTTTGTACTTTGATCAGAGAAGAAACCTTGTTCTTCCTTAGTGAGTAAAACATCATCCCCACTGTCTAATCCAATCAATTTTACATGAGCTTCTCCCAACCTTTCCATCTCCCTATCTTCCTCATATTGATCCACATAGTTCTGTTGGAAGGGAGGTCTAATCTATTGGTCACTTTCCTTTTGCTTATCTTGATTGTTTCCTCTTCTATAATTCTGATTTCTATTTCTGTTTTGGTTATTTTGAGGTTCTCTTGGGGGCACTATATCATTCAGATTTATCTTTTCAAGCATACTCTCCATCACCTTTACTAGGTTGTCAATTTTTGTGTCAGAAGTTGAGGTTGAGGGTGTAATGTCATCTTTATAAGTTACCCTTTTCTCTAATCTCAACATATTTCTTTTCTCAATTATGTTTGCTTCTACACTCACAGCTCCTTTCTGCATGTCTTCTAAAGTTAAGTAATCTCTCTCCCTTAACTGATAAGCCATTTCAACATCAAAGCCTTCGGGATACCTTACTAAGGACATGCCTTGGGGAGGTTTCATGTGAGGTGGAAGAGCATTGTAAATGCTATTAAACCTAGTGGAGTATTCATGAACACTCTCCCCTTGATTTCTCTTAAGGATACTATACTCTACTAGTATTTGGAGAGGGTTCTTTTTGAGTTCCCATTTGTTGATGAATGTTTGATGCAAGGCAGGGATATCTTTTATGCTGTTAGGAGGTAGGTTTTTAAACCATTTCTTTACATCTCTTCCTAAACTTTGGGTGAAGATCCTCATCTTCACAGTTTCTTCTTCTATCTCTATGTAATCGAATGCATCCTCCATCCTATCTACATGATGTTGAGTTGTTGTAGACTCTTTTCCAGTGAAATGAGGGATTTTGGATTGATAATCATTTGGTAAGGGAAGAAAAGGTTGTGGTAACACTAATGGGGCATACCATGTTGCCATGGCTGGAAGTAAGGGTGGATTTACAAGAAGTGGATTTACAGTAGCAAAAATGGGCTGAACAGGAGTGTTTTGCACAATGGTAGTATGGATTGGAGTGGAAGAAACACTTGGGCCTGCAAACTAATTTTGAGCAGACTTGTTATGGAAAAGGCTAAAGTGATGAAGAAGCTGGGAATCAGGAGGAGTGGAAGGTGAGGCTTCTCTACTAAAGCTTTGTTGCAAATCTGCAATGTCAAGATCAGTGTGGCTTAAATCAACTTGAGATCTAGTTCTAAAGATGTTCCTTGTATGATGTAAATCAAAGTGTAAATCCTCTAAGATAACAAGGTTTTCAGGGAAAATTTTTTTTCTTAAGAGGCTCCTATTAGCAACTGATTTCCCAAAGTTAGAAGTATGACACAGAATTCTCTCTAGATTGTCAACGATTAAAGGAGGATTTGGGTCTGGATGGGATCTAGTGTTGATCCTACGTGATGCCAGACTGTTTTTCAAAAAATGAGAGAGGTTAAAGCTTTAGGGATTATTTTTAGGAGTTTTTACCTCTCACGATGTCTTATCTAGTATGGGACTAGGCTTCTAAACTTCTTCAAGGCTGGTTAACACAATCCTAAAGAGAACTAGGAACCTAGATGAGTAATAGGCCTACTGGGGCTAGTGGAGTCACCAGGTGGAAACTATTTAGCTTGTATGGAGGTAAAAATGGGATGGTTCCACCACCATGTTTATTATGAAGCCAAACTAAAATGTTTTTGGGTTTTTCTGAGTATATTTCGGTCTTATAGGTTAAGATAGTGCCCTAAGTCTGATTTTTCACTTAGCTAACATGTTCAAACAAATAGAGTTCACTCTTATGGCTTGGTAACTGGTTCCTTCAAGGTTTGATAAGGTCTTACAGGAATCCTAAGGGTTACTTAGTTTGTCACTGATTCAATTAAGTCCTATCATGATTACCTTTTTGTTAGGCAGTGCTTGAAGAAGGTTACTTATGTTATATTGGACAGGGAGTGTTTTGTTTTAAAGATTTTACTCAGTGTCCCACCGTGATCGCCATTATGTTGGTGTCTCGTGTTTTGATAATTTGGCAAATCAAAAGACAAGGCAACATCAGAACCAATCTTTAGAGTTACAGGATCTAGTCCTCCATCTCTCAGAGAGGGATCTCTCAAATTATTTGTTTTTGCAAAGGTTTATCTTGTGTGCTTTGAGTATTGGTTTTAGACTAGTTATTAAGTTCAAGAGTTTGTTTTATTTGTTTGGTTGAATTGATACAACAGACCCTAAAAGGTCTAGAAAAGATAGATAGAAAGGGGAAATGTCAGATTCATTGGGAAATGGAGTCAAGAAGAGGTCATGACAAACATATCAATGGATAAGTGATATCAAAGGGAAAATCTAACTTGGCCGCAGGATCCTTTGGTTTTGGAATGAGATGGACATCAATGATTTGGAAAGAGAATTTTAATTCTCAACAAAGGGAATTTGAAAGCACAACTTGAACAATAAAGAGCTATTTGATAGACAGGGCTAACCATGAATTCTACAAATCACACTTCAAGCAAATAATGACTTCAAAACAACTTTTAAAATGAAATCTAAGATTCGAGGAACACCCTATTTCCTCAAAGATTTTATTTCAAATGATTTAGAAAACATAAAAGATTCACTGATAATTACGATCATAGAAGAGGGAACACCTAAATACATCTATAATCACAACTATAAAGACCTTTAAGCCAACTGTTCAAGTAAGGACAAGGGGCAAGATCAGAACAGACCTCCTTGGCTCACTGCAAACAAAGAAACTTCAAAGGGAGACTTCAATAACAGTCTTTAAGTGGAAACAGACAAGCAGGGAGAACCATAAATCATGTTGAAACCAACTATTCGAACTATTAAGGAAATAAACAAGCATGAGGACTAAAGAGAGGGATTAAAGACTCTAAAATACCTCAGCAGAAGAAAACATAAAACAGTGAAGGATAAACAGGTCTAAGGTGCTTCCAAGAGTCATTTCTTAGCCTAAAACTTTCATCCTACTGTAGTAAGAATTTATGGAACAAAATTAAAATAGGGGAAAACATTAAACAGTTCATAATACTTCACCAAAAACCAAGCTCATGGATCCAATGATAGAGCCTTCTCAAGAACAAGCATGCAACAACATCATCAGGACTTCCAAAACTTCAATTTCTTCTTCAACTTCAACAGACTAGTATGTATTATTTCAAAGAGTTTAAGTATTACAGCTAGTAATCAAACAACCAACGTTTACAATGGATTCCTCAAAAAGTTTTTATAGAGGAATGAGGAGGTCGAAAGAGAGAAAAGATCTTCTGATTTCAATTAATACAGTTAATGCTTCTCGGCCTTTGAGGGGCTCAAAGAAGACGTTTACAGATATTTTCCTGTATTAATTGGTTTACATTTAATATTTAAGCTTTGGTGGAAGCTTATGTTGACTTTAAGGCTCTGTGTCATCTTTTTCAATAACTCCGTTGATAGTTTATATTAGCTTATTTGATTCGAAATAACTATTCAGCTGCAAGGGGCATATATGCTCTGTTCTGGTCATTACTCGGCCTTTGTTTGAATGCTGTGAAGTCACAGGTGGCAATCTGGTAGTTGAGAGGAATCAATTTGCCTCTGATGTGGTAGTGGAGGCATCCTTTGTCCGATAAATATCATTGATTTGTCTTTAACTGTGTTCAATTCAATGGATAAGGCCTTTGATAATTGATTTTAGCCGTAATCCATTTGACTATATAATTAATGTTTTAATCCTTCATTTCTGCTGTGTGTGGGTCTTCGACACTGATACTCTTTGATTTGATTTAATTATTTGTGTCTTGTTGATGTGTAGGTATGTACAAAGTCCATATGGCATCAATGCCCATGATTCATTGATGAAACATGAAATTGAACTCTGTATATGGCTTTTCTTTTTGACGAATCGAAAGTTTGGAGGATCATCATCTTCGACTTTCATTTTCTTTGTAAAATACTTGAAAACCCTTTAAATCCTACACAATACAAAAATTATTAAGAAATCCTGCATATTTGGTAAAAACTGCTTAGGAGTTTTTGGGTGGGAGCATGGCTGTTGGATGGCATCATCCAACGGTGGAGATCTGTGCACAGTGGTCAAAAGGAGAGCGGTGGGAAGAAATAAGTCAGATCCGTCGATCTGCAGAGATCGACGGTCATGGTTAATCGAGAGGAAACATAATGCAAGAGGTCACATTATGGAATTTTGGAAGAAAAACAAAGGAAATAGGTGGAATTTCCTTGGGCGGAGGTGTAATGCAACAATAATTGAAAACGGGGTTTCGGTATGATTGTGGGTTGTCAGATGAGATCAGCCCACGAGATCAACTATGGAGCTCGCTCTGAGAAGTCCTTCGGGAAAGTTGGAGGGCGATAGTGTATGGCCAGATTAAATCTGTGTCGTTGATCTACAGAGATCAACGGCGGAAGGTGCGTGCGATGAATCATAATAGAAATGGGAATGGTGGTTTCGGGAGGCAAAATAGCTATTTTCGCGTGAGAAAAAGGTGGGTAGGTGGTATTGCCTTTTCGAACGCGATATGCTTCCCCGCCCGACACGTGGCATCAGAAAACAACTTATATCTTGTGATTTTAAGGAATTAACCACTGCGCTTAAAGTTATGTGATATGGAATGCTAACCGTTAGATCTTGGGTCCTAGATCTGATGGCTGAGAGCGAGCGCGAATTTAGAAAGATGCATGGGCAGAAGCGGGATGGGCGGTTTTATTATGGACCGTCCAATCAAAGGATCGACGGTGGATATTAGTCTTGGAAGGAGGCAGGACCCACAGGGGCCAGGCCTGTCGGGTTAAATATGAGCCGTTGGATGTGAGGATCAACGACGGAGATTGCATCTGGGGAATAAACGGAATAATACAATGGCGGATAGCACGGTTAATACTGGCCGTTGATCTGCAGAGATCAACGACTGCAATTTGCCGAAAAAGCATTATGAGCGGGGCTGCATAAAATATAACCAAAGTCGAGAGACGTATTATGGACCATCCAATCTGGACACGTGGACGGCCCAGATGCAATCGGGGCTCGACGATCGGTGGGGCAAAGAACATGGAGTGCGACAATGCGATTGATTGTGAGCCGTCGATCTGAAGATCAGATCGACGGTGGGGAATGAATCAGAGGGGTTTAAAGGCGGAGGAAAAGTCAATGATCGGAGCGAATGAGGACCATCAGATCTAGGAAAGCGAGGAGGAAATCAACGGTTCACGATTGAACGGGAGATCGTCAATTTGGGAGAAAAATAGAATGCGCCTGATAAAACTCGCGATGCGATGTTGCACTATCCGTCTGATCATTTCAGATCGATGGTGGAGATTACCTCAAATTTTAACTGGCGGAAACCCTTTAATACACATGAACATCAACAATTTTAATAAACAATAAAGGTTTTTGGCTTGGGGCGGGTTTATATATGTGATATGGCTTGGTGCCTGTTTGCGGGGCCTTGGGTGTATGGAAATGAATGGGACAGGGGTTTGATATGCAGAAGGGCTAATCGCATCGGAACTTCGGATGCAGGCTTTTCAATCTAACCATTTGATTTTCTCCGATGCGATTAGCACTTCGGGATTTGAACTCTTGGTCCCGGGTGCAAGTTATATGGAGTGAAGTGGGGAGGCAGAGTTTATACAAAGGGGCTTCAATCGCATCGGAATTTTGATGTGGGCTTTTCAATCTACCCATTTATATTAAAAAACATTGCATGGGCACGTTCAGACCAAACTTAGAAAAAAGTAAGTTTATGAAATTTACAAAGGAAAATATTAATCAGGAATGGATTATTACAATGTTTTAGCACCCGATTGCGGGCACAAGGGTTATATGAGGTGATAATAGGATCAAGGGTATAAACACAGGGCTTACTCGCATTGGAAGTTTGACATGGCACAAAGACTTGCACGCTCTGAATTTTCTGATGCGATAAGAGCCGAAAGGGCTTAGCGCTTGGTTCTAATGCTTGGGCACCTGTGGGGAAGTGGTTTAGTACTTAGCCCAAGGGGGCTTAAGTTCATAGTTTAAACAAACTTATTTTTTATGAATCTTTCTAAGGTTTTTGATGGATCTGGGGGTTTCGGTAAAGTCTAAAAATGAGTTTTAGACTATGTAAAAGGGATTTTCATGAAGGGAAGAAGGGAAATCATAAAAATAGAAGAATTCCATGGGGAATAAAGGGGTAAAAATGAAGGTTAGTTTTTTGAGTGGGGGAGGGGGAAAAAGGGATTTTGTAGCAGTCTTTTCTTCATGAGAAAACAACAGAATTTCTGAGTTCAAAAAGGGGAATAGCAGTGACGATTAACCAAAGGACAGAATATCTTCAAAAAGACTTTAAGAATAAAAAATTTTGGCAGCAAAATTGTTTCTTGAAGGTTGTTTAAAATGATTTAGCCACCAGTTGACATGGCAAAATTTTATAGGTGGCTAATAGTGGCTCCACTTGGGGATGGTGCCCTTTTGAAGGCATCAAGAATTTCAGACTTGTATTCTTTGGAGTCTGATTAGTGCCTAATACATTGGGCTGTCTTTCCTCATTTGGGTGGTCTTCTTTTGCTCTGAAAAATATAAGCAGCCATGAAAAATAATGGATTTTCATCAACACAAGCTTTCTACCTACTCAATCCTATTGATCTAACATTCTTTCTTCTTTAGAGTGCACTTGGATTGGCAAACTCTCTCTCAACATTTTATTCTTTTGAAAGCATAAAATCTAATCTATTTCTATCATTATTTCTCCATGAACTCAGATTAAACAGTTGAGTTCATATGCTTCTCTACCTAATCTACTAATCTGTTAGGATTAAATAGTCTAACAGGTTTTTATTCTCTAAATTCTACAACAAAAATTTAAAAGCATACAAGTCAGGATTGAACAGTCTAACTTGATGCTGATCTATGGCATAAAAAACAAGCTGCACATAGATATTATTTTGCAGAAAATTTAAAACAAAAATGGAAGGCTTAAGATTTGAAAATTCAAGCACTTCCTTCATCTTTTTTCAGCTCTGTTTTTATTTTTGTTTGAGCTGTTCATTGCTTGTTTTCTGGTTCGGATTTGGAGCATGTTTGAACCTTTAATTTCTAACCTAATCTACCTACTGATAAGCTAACATTAAGCTATTTGGAAAATCAAATTTACTAACCTATCAGCAGTCAATTTAAAATTAATTAGTCAAGATTAGGTTGTATGACTAACTAGAAGTGTGTTCTTCATGAGTGGCATTTAAGCTTGCACACTTTCAGATTTGTTTTTCTTTTTTGGTATGGGGCTATACCTTTATTGTTTTTACAATCTTCCCTCTTTTCTTTCTTTTACTGTTTTTGTATTTTTATTTTTATAACTTTGAATGCAATGTTCAGATTATGATACTTACAATGAAAAAATAAAATTCTTTGAAACTCATGATTCCTGGCAGTAGTAATGCTTTAGCATCTTGCCATTGATAGGACCTCCATACAGATCTTCTCCATTCAATTCTTTCAAGAAAAATGCGTTGTGACCCCTCTCAGCATGAACAATATAGGGACCTTTCCACAAGTTCTCAAACCTGCCATGTTTTCCCTTCTCTTCTCTCCTTGAATCCCATTTAAGAACAACATTTCCAACCTGGAAATTGTTTGCCTTAGTCCTCTTGTCAAATAGTTTCTTTACATTTTCTTGGACTAACTGCATCCTTTCATAGACTTCTTCTTTGGTCTGCTGTAAATGGATGGTTTGATTGATTCTCCTCTGTATATCATTCTCTTCAACCTGCACTTCTTGAAGGAGTTTCATGACTGGAACTCCTAATCAGGTGGGAAAGACTACATCCATGTCATAGACTAGCTGATAGGGGGACATATTTATTGACTTCTTTGTAGTTAACCTATCAGCCCATAAGGCATGAACTAGCTTACTGTGCCATGATTTCTGATTCTGTTCCAACAGTTTTTTGATGATATTGATGAGGCTCTTGTTGGAAGATTCAGCTAATCCATTTCCTTGGGGATAGTAAGCAGTGGAATGGCCCAAGGTTATGTGGTATTTGTAACAGAAATCGACCATCTTCTTAGATTTAAAAGCAACATCATTGTCTGTTATGATTTTTCTAGGACAACCAAATCTGGATAGGATATTTGTTTCAAGAAACTTGATAATGACAGAGTCATTAGAATTCCTGGAGGGTATAGCTTCTATCCACTTGGTAAAGAAGTCAATGGTCGCGAGGATCCACTTATGTTGAGCTGAGGAAGATGGGTGAATTTCCCCAATGAAGTCTAAACCCCTTTGTTGAAAAGGTCCGTCAACTCTGATAGGATGTAATGGTAAGGGAAGGAGTTTTCTTTTGCCATCAAAAATTTGACAGTTATGGCAAGACATGACCAACTTTTGAGTATCTGGGAAAAGGGTAGGCCAATAGTAACCAGATCTAAGAATTTTGTTTGCTGTGGCCTTCTAGTAGAGGTGTCCTCCATACTCTCCGTCATGCAACTCATGCATAATTTTCCCTGCATCATTTTCAAGTAAACATTTAAGTAAAATTCCAACAACATTTTTCCAATATAATACCCCATCTAAGATGAAAAAACTCAAAGCTTTTTGTTTCAAAAATCTAGCTTTAGTTTTAGACAAAGAAGGAGGGGAATTTAAATATAAAAGCACATAAATAATGTCAGCATACCAAGGAGAATTCAGAAATGTTTCTTCAATAAAAGGAGCAGTAGATTCTTCTATTTCTTCCAACACATCTACCATATTCATGTCCAGTGCTTGGAAGTTAGACTCAACCATAAGTTTCGCTAATCCTTGCCCTTTAACTAGTTTGGTGGGCCTGATTTCTAAGTCATACTCAAGAATAGTTACAATCCATTTTTCCCTTTTACCATCAGGGTCTTGACTTAGAATGTCCTTGACAACAGTATGTGGAACAAAAGCAATTCTGTAAGAGTGTAAAATATAGACTCTAAAGTCCTTTAAAGCTTTCACTAACGCTAAGGCTTGCTTCTCCATTATGTTATATTTGAGAGGAGCATCTCTTAAGGCCCTACTAAAGAAGGATATTGGTTGTTCTTGCTCCAAATCATTATTTTGAAGTAACACTGCAGCTATTGTATGCTCAGATGCAAAAGAAAAGATATAAAAGTCTTTGGTAATATCTGGATTAATCAGGACTAGTGTTTGAGTAAGAGCTTGTTTGACAAGCTCGAATGATTGTTTAGCTGGTAAAGTCCATTTTACACCTACATATTTCTTAAGCATGTTTGTAATGTTTTTTAATAGCTCAACAAGATTGGGGATAAACCTCCTCAAAAAATTAATATTTCCAATGAAAGATTGTAATTCTTTGAGGCTTCTTGGATGGCTGATTTGTAATATGCCATATATCCTTGTGGGGTCTATTTTGATTCCCTCTTCTGAAATAATATGGCCAAGAAGTTTACCTTCTTGGAGACCAAAGAGTGTCTTCCTGGGATTCAATGACAAGCCAAATTTCCTACACTTCTCAAAAACTTTTCTCAAGTGAAATAAATGTTCTTCATTAGTTTTGCAGAATACGATTATGTCATCAAGGTAGATGATTATGAAATAGCCAATATCTTCAGAGAAGGCTATGTCCATTGCCCTTTGGAAGGTGGCCCCTACGTTCATCAATCCGAAAGGCATTTTTACATACATAAAGGTGCCCCAAGGTGTGGTAAAAGCGGTTTTGATTTGATCACTTGGAAGGACTAACACCTTGTTGTAACCTAAGAACCCATCTAAGAGAGATATCCTTTTTGACCCAACTACCATTTGAAGTATATGGTCCATTTTGGGTAAGGGGTAGTTGTCTTTTAAAAAGGCTCTATTTAAATTTCTGAAGTCAATACAGAGCCTGATTTCCCCTGTTTTCTTTCTAACAGAAACTAAGTTTGATACCCATTTTGAATATCTAATGGGTACTACGATCCGAGCATCATGCATTTTTTCTATTTATGCCTTAACTAAAGGGAGCAAAAGAGGGTTTATTCTCCTTAGCTTTTTTTTGAAAGGCTTCTGATTTTCTTTGAGGGGAATTTTGTGCTGAATGATGCTGGTATCATATGATTTCAGGTGTTTGTACCCCCAAGAAAAAACATCTCTAAACTCTTTGAACAGCTCTATATATTGCAATTTTATGTGAGCTGGGAGAGTGCTGGACAATTTAATCATCTTGGGTTCTGCTAGACTACCTATGTTATGTTCTTCTACATTTTTTTCCATAGGCTCCATTCTCGGTTCTTTGGCTACATCGTTAAAATCAAAAAGGTGTTCTAAAGGTGTGAAACCTCTTGGAATTTTATCATTCTTGCATTGTAAAACTTCCAAGTCTTCTTGGTCTTTTTTGTCAATTATCTCTGCTTCAAAAGGATTCTCATAATGATTTATATCAGCAGAATAAGTCATTTCAACTTCTGGGATTTGTTCAATATACAAACCTTTTTCTTTATGGTTGGTTTCTGATATTGGTATGCTGAAATCGTTTTCTGATTTCAAGATGTCATCTATATGTTTGTCAGAGTCAAACACTTGCCAGTGATCTTGGTTATCAGGAACATCAGGCCTGTGTTTTACCTTAACGCTAAGCTGTTCATTTATCTCAAGTATTTGGCAGTTGCTGGCATTGAAGGCGAGTTCATTTGCTAGATGATTTAGTGCTCTGGGAATGAAAACAAGTTCATACTTTTCAAAGGTTTTCAATAAATCAAGGTCAGTGTTCCGATATTCCCTAAGCCTTGGATTTCTAGCTGAGTATTCTCCTTTGATTTGTTTTATGATAAGTTCAAAATCTCCTAAGATTTATATTTTTTGGGCTTCTAATTGTTTAAACAACTGTAAGCCTAGGAGAAGTGCTTCATACTCAACAATATTGTTAGTGCCTGGGAAATCTAATTTATATGAAAAACTCTGATTCGTATTTTGAATCCAAACACCTGCCCCTGCACTTGTTTTATTATAAGATCCATCAAATTTTATTGTCCAAAGTATGTTTGCCTCATTTTCATTTTCTTGTTGCTATTGATTTTCAATGTTTTGAATTTGATTCGAGGGAAGATGTGATTGTTCTGGTAAACTGGTTGGGGCTATGCTTTCCTTTTCTTGTTGAGTAATTTCATCTTCATTGCATAAGATAAAGGAATCTAAACTTGATTGAATAGAATATATTGGAGAGTTGTTCGGTTTATCTATGTTACTCACCAAGTACTTCATGTGAGATTCCTTGTATAGTCTTCTGTTTTGGTTAAAAACAGGGATGGTGGCATAAGACATGTCCATTTGAAGGCTTCCCTGAAGTCTGGCTCCCCATGATCTTGATAAGAGAATGCCATACTTAGGGGGAATGTCAGCTACAACTATGTCCATTACTATACTCTTAGCAAGGATCTGAGCTAGGTTAACACATAAATCTTTGATTAGACCCAAACATTTGACTCTACTTGAGTCAAAGGAATACAAATCTTTGTATGGTTTAGTAATTTCTAAGCCTAAGCTTTCCATTACTACCTTGGGCATTAGATTGTGTGAAGCTCCAGAATCTAACATGGCATTGTGTAAAATTTTCTCATGTATGTTCAAACTAGCATAGAAGGGAGGGACAACCCCTTCTTGATATTTCCCTTCAGGTTTGTCATTTGTCAAGTTTAAGGTGTCAGTATCACTTCCTAGGTTCAAAGCTTTTAAAACTTGGTTTTTGTACACTTCTTGGGTTACTAGTTCAACTAAGGGAATGGTAATTTTTATCTTAGCAATCTCTCCCTCAAGGCTGAAAGGAACAATTGATTTGTTGATATTTACATCTGTTTTTTCAATTGAATTCTTTTCAGCAGTTTTGATTTGCTGAACTTTGTTTGGACTGGTAATTGGGATTGTTTTGTTAGGACTGCTAGCTGAGGTGCTAGGAGTACTCTGTTCAACATTTGGCTGGATATTTTTTTCTTTGTTTAAATCTAGTTTTTTAGCCAAAATGATGGGTTTGTTCGCTGTCTTCTTAGGATGAGTTTTTGTGTTTTTCTTGACAGCAGTACTAGTGTTCTTATCTTTTGAATTATCTATGTTCCCTTTGCTCCTAAGATCATATTGTTTGTGTACCTCCATGATTGCATTTTCAAACCCCAGTCTATAGTCATCAGAATCTTCATAGGTGTTGGTACTTTGATCAGAGAAGAAACCTTGTTCTTCCTTAGTGAGGAAAACATCATCCCCACTGTCTGATCCAATCAAGTTTATATGAGCTTCTCCCAACCTTTCCATCTCCCTATATTCCTCATATTGATCCACATAGTTCTGTTGGAAGGGAGGTCTAATATGTTGGTCACTTTCCTTTTGCTTATCTTGATTCTTTTCTCTTCTATAATTCTGATTTCTATTTCTGTTTTGGTTATTTTGAGCTTCTCTTGGTGGCACTCTATCATTCAGATTTATCTTTTCAAGCATCCTCTCCATCACCTTTACTAGGTTGTCAATTTTTTTGTCTGAAGTTGAGGTTGAGGGTGTAATGTCATTTTTATAAGTTACCCTTTTCTCTAATCTCAACATATTTCTTTTCTCAATTATGTTTGCTTCTACTCTCATAGCTCCTTTCTGCATGTCTTCTAAAGTTAAGTAATCTCTCTCCCTTAACTGATAAGCCATTTCAGCATCAAAGCCTTCAGGATACCTTACTAAGGCCATGCCTTGGGGAGGTTTCATGTGAGGTGGAAGAGCATTGTAAACGCTATTAAACCTAGTGGAGTAGTCGTGAACACTCTCCCCTTGATTTCTCTTAAGGCTACTATACTCTGCTAGTATTTGGAGAGGGTTCTTTTTGAGTTCCCATTTGGTTATGAATGTTTGATGCAAGGCAGGGAGATCGTTTATTCTGTTAGGAGGTAGGTTTTTAAACCATTTCTTTACATCTCCCCCTAAAATTCGAGCAAAGATCCTCATCTTCACAGTTTCTTCTTCTATCTCCATGTAATCGAATGCATCCTCCATCCTATCTACATGATGTTTAGCTATTGTAGACTCTTTTCCAGTGAAATGAGGGATTTTGGATTGATAATCATTTGGTAAGGGAAGCAGAGGTTGTGGTAACACTAATGGGGCATACCATGTTGCCATGGCTGGAAGTAAGGGTGGATTTACAAGAAGTGGATTTATAGTAGTGAAAATGGGTTGAACAAGAGTGTTTTGCACAATGGTAGTATGGATTGGAGTGGAAGAAACTGATTTTGAGCAGACCTATTACGGAAAAGGCTAAAGTGATGAAGAAGCTGGGAATCAGGAGGAGTGGAAGGTGAGGCTTCTCTACTGAATCTTTGTTGCAAATCTGTAATGTCAAGATCAGTGTGGTTTAAATAACCTTGAGGTCTAGTTCTAAAGATGTTCTTTGTATGATGTAAATCAAAGTGTAAATCCTCTAAGACAACAAGGTTTTTAGGGACAAATTTTGTTCTTAAGAGGCTCCTATTAGTAGCTGATTTCCCAGAGTTAGAAGTCTGCCACAGAATTCTCTCTGGATTGTCAACGATTAAAGGAGGATTTGGGTCTGGCTGGGATCTAGTGTTGATCCTATGTGAAGCCAGACTGTTTTTCAAAAATTGAGAGAGGTTAAAGTTTTAGGGATTGTTTTTAGGAGTTTTTACCTCTCACGATGTCTTATCTAGTATGGGACTAGGCTTCTAATCTTCTTCAAGGCTAGTTAACATAGTCCTAAAGAGAACTAGGAACCTAGATGAGTAATAGGCCTACTGGGGCTAGTGGAGTCGCCAGGTGGAAACTATTTAGCTTGTATGGAGGTAAAAATGGGATGGTTCCACCACCATGTTTATTATGAAGCCAAAATGATATTTTTTTGGGTTTTTCTGAGTATATTTCACTCTTATAGGTTAAGATAGTGTCCTAAGTCTGATTTTGCACTTAGCTAATGTGTTCAAACAAACAGAGTTCACTCTTATGGCTTGGTAACTGGTTCCTTCAAGGTTTGATAAGGTCTTACAGGAATCCTAAGGGTTACTTAGTTTTTCACTGATTCAATTAAGTCCTATCATGATTACCTTTTTGTTAGGCAGTGCTTGAAGAAGGTTACTTATGTTATATTGGACAGAGAGTGTTTTTTTTTAAAGATTTTACTCAGTGTCCCACCGTGATCGCCATTATGTTGGTGTCCCGTGTTTTGATAGTTTTGCAAATCAAAAGACAAGGCAACATCAGAACCAATATTTAGAGTTACAGGATCTAGTCCTCCTGCTCTCAGAGAGGGATCTCTCAAATTATTTGGTTTTGCAAAGGTTTATCTTGTGTGCTTTGAGTATTGGTTTTAGACTAGTTATTAAGTTCAAGAGTTTGTTTTATTTGTTTGGTTGAATTGATACAACAGAACCTAAAAGGTCTAGGAAAGATACATAGAAAGGGGAAATGTCAAATTCATTGGGCAATGGAGTCAAGAAGAGGTCATGACAAACTTATCAATGGCTAAGGGATATCAAAGGGAAAATCTAACTTGGCTGCAGGATCCTTTGGTTTTGGAATGAGATGGACATCAATGATTTGGAAAGAGAAGTTTAATTCTCAACAAAGGGAATTTGAAAGCACAACTTGAACAATAAAGAGCTATTTGATAGACAGGGCTAACCATGAATTCTACAAATCACACTTCAAGAAAATAATGACTTCAAAACAACTTTTAAAATGAAATCTAAGATTCGGGGAACACCCTATTTCCTCAAAGATTTTATTTCAAATGACTTAGAAAACATAAAAGATTCATTGATAATTGCGATCATAGAAGAGGGAACACCTAAATACATCTATGATCACAACGATAAAGACCTTTAAGCCCACTGTTCAAGCAAGGACAAGGGGCAAGATTAGAACAGACCTCCTTGGCTCACTGCAAACAAAGAAACTTCAAAAATAGTCTTTAAGTGGTAGGAGACAAGCAGGGAGAACCATAAATCATGCTGAAACTAAATATTCGAACTATTAAGGAAATAAACAAGCATGAGGACTAAAGAGAGATATTAAAGACTCTAAAATACCTCAGCAGAAGAAAACATAAAACAATGAAGGATAAACAGGTCTAAGGTGCTTCCAAGAGTCATTTCTTAGGCTAAAACTTTCATCCTACTGTAGTAAGAATTTATGGAACAAAATGAAAATAGGGGAAAACATTAAACAGTTCAAAATACTTCACCAACAGCCAAGCTCGTGGATCCAATGATAGAGCCTTCTTAAGCACAAGCATGCAAAAACATCATCAGGACTTCCAAGACTTCAATTTCTTCTTCAACTTCAACAAACTGTGTATTATTTCAGAGAGTTTCAGTATTAAAACTAGTAATCAAACAACCAAAGTTTACAATGGATTCCTCAACAAGTTTTTATAGAGGAATGAGGAGGTCGAAAGAGAGAAAAGATCTTCTGATTTCAATTAATACAATTAATGATTATCTGCCTTTGAGGGGCTCAAGGGAGAAGTTTACAGATATTTTCTTGTATTAATTGGTTTACATTAAGTATTTAAGCTTTGCTGGAAGCTTATGTTGACTTTAAGGCTCTGTGTCATATTTTTCAATAACTCTGCTGATAGTTTATATTAGCTTCTTTGATTCGAAATAACTATTCAGCTGCAAGGGGCAGATATGCTCTATTCTGGTCATTACTCGGCCTTTGTTTGAATGCTGTGTAGTCACAGGTGGCAATATGGTAGTTGAGAGGAATCAATTTTCCTCTGATGTGGCAGTAGAGGCATCCTCTGTCTGATAAATATCCTTGATTTGTCTTTAATTGTGTTCAATTCAATGGATAAGGCCTTTGATAATCGATTTTAGCATTAATCCATTGAACTATATAATCAATGTTTTAATCCTTCATTTCTGCTGTGTGTGGGTCTTCGACACTGATACTATTTTATTTGATTTAATTATTTGTGTCTTGTTGATGTGCAGGTATGTATAAAGTCCATATGGCATCAATGCCCATGATTCATTGATGAAACGTGAAATTGAACTCTGTATATGGCTTTGCTTTTTGATGAATCGAAAGTCTGGAGGATCGTCATCTTTGACTTTCATTTTCTTTGTAAAATACTTGAAAACCCTTTAAATCCTACACAATACAAAAATTATTAAGAAATCCTGCATATTTGGTAAAAACTTCTTAGGAGGTTTCCGGTGGGAGCATGGCCGTTGGATGGCAACATCCAACGGTGGAGATTTGCGCACAGTGGTCAAAAGGAGAGCGGTGGGAAGAAATAAGTCAGATCCATCGATCTACAGAGATCGACGGTCAGGGTTAATCGAGAGAAAACATAATGCAAGAGGTCACATTATTGAATTTTGGAAGAAAAACAAAGGAAATGGGTGGAATTTCCTTGGGCGGAGGTGAAATGCACAATAATTGAAAACGGGGTTTCGGGATGATCGTGGGCCGTCGGATGAGATCAACCCACAAGATCAACTGTGGAGATCGCTCTGAGAAGTCCTTCAGAAAAGGTGGAGGGCAATAGTGTATGGCCAGATTAAATCTGCACTGTTGATCTGCAGAGATCAACAGTGGAAGGTGCGCGCGATGAATCATAATAGAAATGGAAAAGGTGGTTTCGGGAGGAAAAACAGCTGTTTTCGCATGAGAAAATGTGGGGTAAGCAGTATTTCTTTTTCGAATGTGATATGCTTCCCCGCCCGACATGTGGCATCAAAAAACAACTTATATCACGTGATTTTTAGGAATTAACCACCGCGCTTAAAGTTACGCGATATGGAATGCTGACCGTTATATCTAGGGTCCCAAATCTGACGGCTGAGAGCGAGCGCGAATTCGGAAAGATGTGCGGGCAGAAGCGGGATGGGCAGTTTTATTATGGACTGTCCGATCAAGGGATCGATGGTGGAGATTAGTCTTGGAGGGAGGCAGGACCCACAGGGGCCAGGCCTGTCGGGTTAAATATGGGCCGTTGGATGTGAGGATCAACGACGGAGATTGAATCTGGGGAATAAACGAAATAATACAATGACGGAGAGAGGGGTTAATACTGGTCGTTGATCTGTAGAGATCAACGGCTACAATTTGTCGAAAAAACATTATGAGCGGGGCTGCATAAAATATAACCAAAGTCGGGAGACACATTCTGGACCTTCTGATCTGGACACGTGGACGACCCAGAAGCAATCGGGGCTCGGCGATCGGCGGGGCAAAGAACATGGAGTGCGACGATGCGATTGATTGTGAGCCGTCGATCTATAGATCAGATCAACGGTGGGGAGTGAATCGGAGGGGTTTAAAGGCAGAGGAAAAGTTAATGATAGGAGTGAATGAGGACTAGCAGATCTGGGAAAGCGGGGAGGAAATCAACGGTTCACGATTGATAGAGAGATCGTCAATCGGGGGGAAAAATAGAATGCGCCCGATAAATCTCATGATGCGATGTTGCGCTATCCATCTGATCATTTCAGATCGAAGGTGGAGATTACCTCAAATTTTAACCGTCAGAAACCCTTTAATACACATGAACATCAAAAAATTTAATAAACAATAAAGGTTTTTCGCTTGGGGCGGGTTTATATATGTCATATGGCTTGGCGCTCGTCTGCGGAGCCTTGGGTATATGGAAATGAATGGGACTGGGGTTTGATATGCACAAGGGCTAATTGCATCAGGACTTCGGATGCGGGCTTTTCAATCTAACCATTTGATTTTCTCCAATGTGATTAGCGCTTTGGGATTTGAACTCTTGGTCCTGGGTGCAAGTTATATGGAGTGAAGTGGGGAGGCGGAGTTTATACAAAGGGGCTTTAATCGCATCGGAATTTTGGTGCGGGCTTTTCAATCTACCCATTTATATTAAAAAACATTGCATGTGCGCGTTCAAACCAAACTTAGAAAAATGTAAGTTTATGAACTTTACAAAGGAAAATATTAATCGAGAATGGATTATTACAATGTTTTAGCGCCCGATTGCGGGCACAAGGGTTATATGAGGCGATAATAGGATCGGGGGTATAAACACAGGGCTAAATCGCATCGGAATTTTGACATGGCACAAAGACTTGCGTGCTCTGAATTTTCCGATGCGATAAGCGCCGAAAGGGCTTAGCGCTCGGTTCTAACCCTTGGGCACATGTGGGGAAGTGGTTTAGTACTTAGCCCAAGGGGGCTTAAGTTCATAGTTTAAACAAACTTATTTTTTATGAATCTTTCCAAGGTTTTTGATGGATTTGGGGGTTTCGGTAAAGTCTAAAAATGAGTTTTAGACTCTGTAAAAGGGATTTTCATGAAGGGAAGAAGGGAAATCATAAAAATAGAGGAATTCCATGGGGAATAAAGGGGTAAAAATGAAGGTTAGTTTTTTGAGTGGTGGAGGGGGAAAAAGGGATTTTGTAGCAGTCTTTTCTTCATGAGAAAGCAATAGAATTTCTGAGTTCAAAAAGGGGAAAAACAGTGACGATTAACCAAAGGACAGAATATCTTCAGAATGACTTTAAGCATCAACAATTTTGGCAGCAAAACTGTTTCTTGAAGGCTATCTAAAATGATTTAGCCACTAGTTGACATGGAAAATTTTTATAGGTGGCTAACAGAAGTAATCATCCTAAGCAAGGAACATGTTAGTTAAATTAACATGGTATCAGAGCCAGATTGAGGACAAGCCAAGGAAAGAGAAAGAGCAATCACTAGATGTTATATGACAATTCTCTATGACCTTCTTCCAAGGCACTCTTGCATATTTGTATTGCAAAAGTATAAGTTGCAAATCCTAGCAAGAATAGAGGATCACTAAAGATCAAGGACTGAGCTCCCTGTCAAAATTATAGCCATCAGATGAATTTTATCTATAGCCTCAAGTCCGTGTCTACTTCCAGGAAGTTCTGGTACATTATTTCACTTAATTTAAGGTCAATTTTTTTTTGCAATTTCTTTGAGTTGAGTTTGTTTTGGGAGATGGTATCTCGCTCGAAATTTCTATTGCAGGTTCATGTGAAAGACATGTCTGAAATTATATATGAGCCATAGAGTTACTATCAATTGTTGTAGTGAGATTAATCTTCGCTATGCACATCTCTATAACATGATTTTTGGTTGCATTCAACTAAGTTGATTCAAAATAATCTCAACAGATTGTTGTTGGCATGTATTTGACCTTGTATTAGGGCTCAGATGTTACACAAGAGATGTGTAAGGAAACACAAGGTAAATCCAATTCCCATTGCTTAAATTCTCTTCATCCTTCTTTTAGAAGGACAATAATATTTTCATGAAGAGAGATTTCTATAAAAGATTAGTCTTACGAGCAACTTATCGCACTCATTTTGTGAAGTTAAAGATTTGTATCTATAACCAGATCTGAGGAAAACTTAGTTGAGGATTTTATTAAGTATTTTATTTAAAGCCTTAATTGAAGTATGGCCTGAAATCACGACTCACCTAGTTCATGGTAACCTATAGTTGTTTTTCTGAAGAGGTCTCATGTTCACACAGTAAATATTAAGGCATACATCTCATGGATAGAATCATATTTGAAGGATTAAATATAAGTTTACATAACGTTTCTAAATTTTTTTATTATAATCATCACTATTGTAATAACTGAGATCCTAATTGGGATTGAGATGATCTATTTGGATGACCTCTAAATCTTGTTGAAGTAATATCAACCATTATAACCAACACTATCCTAAGGCACTTTATAGCAGTTCGAGAAATTTCTTTGTTGCAGAGTTAAAGGAGAGATTTTGTTGTGGCTGCATGTATTTTGACAACAAATAATCTGGAGTTGTAATTTATGAAGGGGTACTATAACTTCAAGATAGAGTTCTAGAATATTCTCTAATCAGAATAATCATGTTTTCCTCTATATCAAGGAAAGAGATATGATAGAGATATGATAGTGTTACAATAACCTTGACCCTGCCGCATACTATCCTTGATAAACTTTAGGTAACAATGAAGTGAAAACTACTTTACATGGGGTGTTCTCTTTGTCCTAAACTCATGCCTATACATCATTTTAAGGGGTGGGAGGAGGAATTATAGATCATTTTTAAAGAGGAAGGAGGAAAGATGAAAGCATGAGCTGGGTTGGTGAAGACAACATGTGAGAGAAGAGTCTGGCAAGCCAAATGGTATGGGACATAAGAGATGATGTTAGGTGTTATGCTTTTTGGAGTCACATGAATTGTGGTGGTGAGGCAAACCCAAGCACAAAGAACCAAATAACAAGAACAAGGATGGAGCAATACCTACTACTACATTAATAATTGAGGGTGCTTTGAAAATCTCAAGGATAAGTCCAACATTTGAGCTCTATAAGACCCTCCATGATGCTAAGAAGATGGTATTTTTGATTAATATTAAATTCTTGTTTATTTTTATAGCATGCACCAATAATGATGATGGATATGGCTAAGGCAAAGGCATAGGCAATGGCATGTCTAAATCTTCATCCCCATCCACATGATATGATACAACAGCAATAGTCTTTGTTGTTGTTGCAACACATTCATTGAATGAGTTGGGAGTTTGCTGTTGGATTTTAGAAAAAACAAACCAACCAGTGAGCACCAGTGGAAAATGGTGATGACAATGGGGGATCACTTTAATTGCAGTAAGTTGGCCTCTTTTTACTAATACGAAAAGACCCTCACATGATTTTTGAGAATATCTGGATTCCAAAAATCCCAATTGGACCCCAGATGACTGGATGGCTGGATGTTTCTAGGGATTGATTTACTGTGTAGGTGGGTTATCTTCAGAGTATGAAAACCACCAAGGATGGCCCCAGATCTGATCATTTAATTCCTATTTGTAAAACAACTTCTACAACTCTCATACATTAGGAATACAGTCTTAGCAACATCACTGGTTGCCATCATGCCGTATTACAAGCTTCAACAAGAGGCTTAAGCAAAATTTCTGGAGGTTGATCCCAGTGGTCGCTATGGACGGGTAAACAAAATTTTGGGCCAACCTACCATTTACTTATACAAGTTATCCTTATATTGGGTATAGGGTCATAACAATTTCTATGTTATGTGTGCATATATATAGAGTATTTGTGTGAGAGGATTACAGATCTAGTTCATATAATCTTCTATTGTTTTGCAGTACAATGAAGTGCTTGGAAAGGGAGCATCTAAGATTGTGCATGCTTTTAACCTACAAACTCTTCTGTAATCAAAATTTATTTAGGCTTCCCCAACAATTTTTTCTGTAATGAAAATTTGTTTTTTTTCATCTGTGTAAACCTTTGTGTACTCAAAATTTGTGTATGCTTCCACTCAAGCTCTTCTTTAATCAAAAATTGTTTATGGATCCACCCCAAAGTTCTTTCGTAATAAAAATTTGTTTTTGGATCCATCCACAAGCCCTTCTGTAATCAAAATGTGTTTATTCTTCCACCCAAAAACCATTCTTTTTTCAAAATTTTCTTATGCTTCTGCCCGCAATCTCTTCTGTAACTAATAACCTGAGCATACTTCCACCTACAAGCTCACATGTGTTCAAAATTTGTTTATGCCTCCACCCACATACTCTTTTGCAATCAAAATTTGTTTTAGGATCCACCCAAAATCTCTTTTGTAATAACAATTTGTTTGTGTTTACATCCAGAAACACCTTTGTAATCAGTGATTGTTTGCTTCAACCAACAAATTCTTTTGTAACCAAATATTCTTTTGAATCTGTGTAGACCTTTGAGTAATGAAATTTGGGTCTTTTGATATTGATCATGGTAGATTGTTTGATGCATATGCAGATACAGAGCCTTTGATGAAATAGAGGGGATTGAAGTGGTCTGGAACAAAGTAAAAGTGAATGATATTCTGCAGTCGCTTGAGGATCTAGAGAGGTTTTATTCAGAGGTCCATCTCCTGAAAACTCTGAAGCACAAGAATATGTTCAAATTATTTTCATCATGGATCGATACCAAGACAAGGAACATCAAATTTATTACAGACATGTTCACATCTGGTAATCTGTAATATTCCTAATTAGTCCTAAGCTAATTGGAATATTCATTTTTGTTTTCTGTCTTTGTTTAAATAATAAAAGTATAAAGGAGGTCCATAAAACTCCTAATAAAGAATAAATCAATGCAAAATGTGAAAAAGGCTAAATCTTGGCTATGTAAGCAAGCACCTTTAGGTGTGAAAGGGGCTAGATATTTTGACTGGGTCAACCTTGACCAAATCTATAGTGTTGTCTTGGAGGAGTGGCCATCAATGAGGCACATCACAGTTTTAGATGGAGATGGCTTGTGTGAAAGGAGTGATTTCATTGAAGGTGGTTTAGGGTTTACAAGCTCTTAACTTATATAAGGAAGAGGATGGCAGCATGAAAAGGTTGTTGAATGATATTGTATTTTGATATATTGTTTGTTTAGACATATAGCTTTCTTTAGCTGTTTAGCCTAGATTGAAAATTCTATTTATCATTGGGTGTTCTTGATCGAGAATCCCACCTCCTTCCTTGAGAGGCATCTTGGAAGAGTCTTGTATTGCATAGTCCACTATCTGACTAAAAGCCAAGCTTCTTCTTCCAACTACAACGCAGATCCTGTTGAGGGTTTGGTTGTCTTTGAAAGATGCAGTAAGTGGAGGCTAGATCTACTCAGATCTAGATCATTTCAGTGCCCTTTTCAGTGGAGGATACATCTACTCCATTGGGAGGAGTGTATTGGAGTGCTTGGGCATCATTTTCTGATCTTGGCATGTGGCCAACCATGTTCTAAACCCTACAACGTATTTTTTCTTCCAGATCTACGTTATTCCTGTAGGTGTTGTTGTAGGGTGTTTTGGCACACTATTTGGAGAGCTGGTTTTCAAGTGTTGGGGATCTGCCCTTCACTTTGGAGATCCATTGGAGGAGATCTATTCATTGTTCATTTCAGATCTAATCTGCATATTTCTGAATACTTCTGAATACCTAAATATTTATGCAGATCTACAAACTTAGATCTCATATCTACTGCTTGTACATGGTGTTTTTCTCAAAACCCCAAGGGGGATTGAAATAGGAGCCTATATAGTGTATGGATATGTTATATATCTGACTATTCATGTGCTTATATGCTCTAGATCTAAAGTGTAATCAACATTTTTTTGCAGCCTGATAAAATAACGATGTAAGGCAATTTCCAATCTATACATATGGTTGCAACACCTCTTTTTGATGATTTTATTCTATTGGTGACTTGTATTTCTAGTTATGTATCTTATGGGACTCATTTTACATCTATTTTTCTGTTGTAAATACATTTAAAAGGTCTCCTTATTGGCCTCCTGCTGTATCTTAGATGAACTGCGCTATTTTTCTGCAAATCTGCTTCCTATTGTT
Source organism: Pinus albicaulis (assembly GCA_034641835.2). Classification (NCBI taxonomy): domain Eukaryota; kingdom Viridiplantae; phylum Streptophyta; class Pinopsida; order Pinales; family Pinaceae; genus Pinus; species Pinus albicaulis. The sequence goes on from CM076578.1 coordinate 1,154,049,216, forward strand.
GCATTCCCTATTTTGGAATATTACAGTGGTATCATAGCATCATATTGGCACAGCTTGTGATTTCAAAGAAGCCAATATGTCTTCAAAGGAAGAACCTCTTACTGACGGAGAGAAGAGGTATCTAAAGAGAAGACAAAAGAAATTTTATTACACAAATGACAATGAAGACAAGGGTAAAGCCCCTGTATCTGGAAGTGAAGAAGAAGGAAAGGATTTTCCTAAGATCCTTTTCAGAGCCATGCAATATATTGCTAGAGATATCAAAGAGATGATATTGAATAGAATCAAAGAGTCCCCTAAGAGATTTCATCTTAGAGAAGGCTCTAGCATGTCTCACCACTGGAATGATCAACCAGTGCATCAGCCACTAGTTTCACAACACTCTATCATGCCTACATTTTTGGTTGTGGGAAATGAAGGGTTTCAAAAGCATGAATCCCTTGAAGACTACTTTGAAGAATATGAGTCTCAAAATCATAGATTCAAAGATAATGCAGCCTTTTCGAAATTTTTCCTGAAGGACAAAGAGACGGGGTATCATCGTAGAGATTTGATTCATTAGAATCTCGGTGGGCACCCCGTAGGCGATTATTTTTACCCAATTTTGATGGGTCATCCAAGTGTCCTGCCAAATCTTGGGTAGAAAAACTTGACATCTACTTTCAGTTGAACATGGTTCCAGAGATGGGGGATATCAAGATTGTAGTGCTGCACCTTGAAGGTGAAGCACATGACTGGTGGTTCCATGGCTTGTCTACATTGGTTCATGCCAATGTGACTGCTTATTCAGAGTTCGCTAGAAGGCTGGTGGAAAGATTTGATAGAATAGATCCAAAGGCGCCATTCACGAGCCTTGCAAAGTAGAAACAATCAGGTAATACCGAAACTTATATCTTTGAATTTTTAAGACTTTATTTTATGGTTCCTGATTTGTCTGCAGCAAGAAGGGTGTACATGTTCATTGATGGTTTAGATGAACCTCTTCATGGGTTGGTTAAATCTACCAATCCCACTGCCCTACATGATGCTATTGAAAGGGATAAAGACCTTCAAGATGCCTTGCCAAAAGCAAAGGAAACTTTTCAGCATAAGCCCTCTTTTCCTTCAAAGGGAAAGGAAGAAAAAGTTGCTCCTTCAAAGGAGAGCTCATACAAGAAACCTCTTGATGATGATGTCACTGAAAAGAATTGAGGGGAGGGAAGAAACTTTGTTTCACTTGCCAAAGAATCATGGGCTTTGGACATAGTTGTGTCTTGCTGGAAAAGCACATTACATAGAGTCCTTCTCAGATGATGAGGAGGAAGAAGAAGAAAGAAGAACAAAGAGGATCACAATGTTGGCATAGGAGATGATCCCCCACCACATGGAGGTGAGGATGGAGAAATTGCTCCCAATGGAAGCACTCTTGCATCCTTAAAGTGATACCAAATTATCATGGCTTCCACAAGAAGCATAGATGAATTTTTCGTAGTGGAAACAGAATATGATGATCCCATCTATTATGCACATGAGGATGATCATGAGACATCATTATCTTGGTAAACCACAGAGGACCACGATTCAGTTTGATGAAAGATGTCTACGTCTTAATTAGCCATTCATAGATTCGGGGAAGGAAGGGAGCAGCAGAAGATCTAACTATGTTGAGAGTGTTGGATGAGCTCAAGGAGGAGGGAGATATTATTCCAATAACACCATTGTCCACTCTCTCATCTCATACTGCACTGAGAGAAAACGCTGCAAGATTGGATGACAACACCATCAAGAGGCAAGGAGAGCAGTCCTTGGCTATGAAGACTCAGAAGATGATCTCACTTGGGGAAAAATCTTCCATACATAATAGAAGATGGTGGTCACACATGCATACTTTGGCAAGACCAAGGAGGTTTTGGATAGATGATAGCCTTCCACGGGAGACTAAATTCCAAGAACTTCCATCTTCATTTGAGCATGTGCATATGCAAGAAGGGCAGCAAGGAAGGAATGACAACCTTCCATTATATACCTTTGGCATAGGAGATATCAAGGAGGAGAAAAAGGGAAGGAATGACCTTCGAACACACACCTTTGGCATGAGAGATGTCAAGGAGGGAAGCAGCCATATGACAGACATTTCAGTTGATAGATCATCAACATTGTCATTGTTGGGGAGTCTAGATCCATATTGGAAATCACAACTGTTGGTGGATTATTCCAAGGATCTTCACACATGCATGATACTTGATGACGAGCGACATGAAGAGGGATATTTAGTCCAATATGGATTCATCTATGATCATGGTAGGATATTCTTGTCTAGAGCCTCCAAGCTCAAGGAGAAGTTTCTACAAAGGACCTATGAAGAGTTCTGTTTCAGCCACACATATTCCATGAAGACCAACAACATCATCACAAGGAGCTACACTTGGAAGGGCTTTGAAGGAGAACTATATCAACATTTTCAAAGATGCATGTACCATGTGGAGATGGAGCAACAACATGACTCTATGAAAGATTTATTTCAGCCATATTTTCCTTCTTTTGAGAGAGGAGATAGAACTATGCACCACTCCATTTGTATGAGGAAGATTGTTGATGAAGAGCATACTAATGTAAATCATGTTTTATTTTCTGATTGAATGTATTTTCTTACCATGTATATGTAGGCCATGACTCTAAGAAGGAGTGTTTTACCTTATAATCTTCATGGCCAACTATGGGCCACAAACATTTCTAAATATGGCCACTCCCTTGGAGATCAAAGGGAGATTCAGTATCATGATGGGTGCATTCCTAAGGCACCAAATATATCTCACACTTTCAGCCATGGTGAGATGATATGGGAAGAAAGTAAGTGGTGGGGAAACCACTTATCACATATTGATCTAATGCAGTCAGGAGATGCACTGTGCTGGGCTATGACCCACCTCCATATGCACAAATTTATGTTTGTATGTATATTGTTTTGATCCCATACATTGATGATATGCTTATACTTTTTATGGGAATGTATGGAGCAAGGATGGAAGGTATCTATGTGCCCTATGGGATGGATACTATCCATGTACCTTATGCTACATGTTTCAGGGAGAACATTGGGCAAACCATGTTTGTTTCATGTGAACTATTGTCTCCTTATGGGATGGACTATTTACATCTCATGAGAACTTTGGAGAAGCAATTAATGGAGGGATGGATTGGTGAACACTTAGCTTTTGGAGGAATCTTATCACATGTTGAGGTCACCAATGGAGGAGGAGAAGAGTTGCAACATTCACCTTATCAGTTTCTTGAGGAAAAGCAACATTTGGGAGGGGAGGACTATAATATTCCTAATTAGTCATAAGCGAATTGGAATAATCAATTTTGTTTTCTGTCTTTGTTTAAAGAATAAAAGTGTAAAGGAGGTCCATAATACTCCTAAACAATGAATAAATCAATGCCAAATGTAAAAAGGTTGAATCTTGGTTGCTAAATCAAGTACCCTTAGGTGTGAAAATGGGCTGGACATTTTGATTGGGTCAACCTTGACCAAATCTACAACGTTGTTATGGAGGAGTGGCCATCAATGAGGCACACCGCATTTTTAGATGGAGATGGCTTGTGTTAAAGGAGTGATTTCATTGAAGGCGGTTTAGGGTTTACAAGCTCTTAAATTATAAAAGGAAGAGGATGGCAGCATGAGAGGGTTGTTGAATGATATGATATTTTGATATATTGTTTGTTTAGACATATAGATTTCTTTGACTGTTTATCCTAGATTGCAAATGATGTTTAGCACTGGGTGTTCCTAATCAGGAATCCCACCTCTTCCCATTGAGTAGCTCTTGGGAGAGTCTTGTATTGCATATTCCACTATCTGGCTAAAGGCCGAGCTTCTTCTTCCAACTACAACACAAATCTTGTTGAGGGTTTTGTTTTCTTTGAAAGCTGCAGCAAATGGAGGCTAGATCTACTCAGATCTAGGTCATTTCAGTGCCCTTTTTCAGTGGAGGAGACTTCTGCTCCATTGGGAGGAGAGTATTGGAGTGCTTGGGCTTCATTTTACGATCTTGGCATTTGTGACCATGTTGCAAACCCTTGGGGCGAGGTTTACTTCAGTTTTCATTATTCCTGTAGGTGCAGTTGCAGGGTGTTTTGGCACACCATTAGGAGAGTTGGTTTTCAAGTGTTGGGGATTTCCATTCACTTTGGAGATCTCTTGGAGGTGATCATTCTATTGTTCATATCAGATCGAATCTGCATATTTTTGTTTGTCTACTTGAATATTTATGTAGATCTGCAGGCCGATCTCAAATCTTGCTTGTACTACTACATTTGCTAAAAACACCAAGGGGGATTGACATAAGAGCCTCTATAGTGTATGGATCTGTTATAGATCTAAATTTTAGTGCACTTATATTCTCTATATCTAAAGTGTAATCTTCAGCTGTTGCAGCCCAATAAAATAACAATGTAAAGGCATTTCTAGGCTATATACATGGTTGCAACACCTCTTTTTGAGGATTTTCTTCTATTGGTGACTTGTATTTCCAGTTATGCATCTTATGGGCCTCATTGTACATCTATTTTGCTGCTGTAAATATATTTAAAAGGTCTCCTTATTGGGGTCCTGCTGTATCTTATATGAACTGCATTATTTTCCTGCATATTTTTCTTGTATTGCTGCATTCCCTATTTGGGAATATTATCAATCTTAGGAAGTAATTTTCACTAGCCCTTCATTAGTAGACTGGAAGTTATGTGAACTTCAATGAATTTGTTGGCTGGATGTATAGATATTCAATGGCAGATTTCTTGTTCTTCTTTTGGGGTTCCAGATATAGACAAAAACACAGATGTGTAGACTTAAGAGCTTTGAATAATTGGGCTCATCAGATCTTGCGAGGGCTTCTATACGTGCACAGCCATGATCCTCCCATAATAGAGATATTTGAAGTGTGACAACATATTTGTTAATGGGAATCAGGGGGAATTTAAGATTTGATACCTTGGTCTGGCTGCAATTCTGTGTAAATCTCATTTAGCTCACAACGTTATCGGTAAAACTAAATACATGTAATCTCGTCCTTCCATTCTAGACAGATTTCAATTCTTCTTGGGGCTTTCTAGCATCTGAAAGGTTTTATGCAGGAACTCCGGAATTCATGGCCTCTAAACTGTACGGCGAGGAATACAAAGAATTAGTTGATATCTATGCATTTGGGATGTGCCTATTGGAAATGCTCACCCTTGAGTATCCTTACAGTGAATGCTCCAACCCAACTCAGATCTACAAGAAAGTATCATATGTAAGTTATTTCGTCGTTGAAATCTATTTCAATACATATATTTGTTGGATCCCAGTGAGACTTGAACTCTTTGCCAGTCTAGAAAAAGCAAGCATTCCTTATCACTTGGAGTTCTGACTTGCAAACTACCCTACTTAGTTATTTTTTATACAAGAATTTTGGAATTGAATTCCAGTTCTCGAATTGATTCTCAGGGGAAAAAGCCAGCAGCTCTGTACAAACTGAAGGATCCTGAAGTGAGACAGTTTGTTGAGAAATTCTCGGTCACTGTTTCCAGAAGGCTTCCTACAAGAGATCTCTTAATGGACCCATTTCTACAGACTGATGAGCATGGCTTAGAATACTCCTTTTCCAGATTATATTTCTACAGAGATGATGTGGGGGAACTTGGCCCGTTATTGAGAGAACCTAACATTGAAGCCTTTCAAAATGGTGGACATAAATTACTCCAAAGCATGCATTTGTTTCATCCTTACAGCAAGAATGGGATTTCTGTCCACTATGAGAACAAGAAACAACAGAAGGTTGTACCTTTTCCCTCATACTTTATAGAGGACATACTTTATAGAGGATAGCATGTCTCACAACATGGAATTCACTGTCAAAGGCAAGAAGGTAATGAATCTTATATTTCACTAGAAAACCATGAACCTACTGGCAGGCTTTGAAGCTTGATGTTGCTAACAAAGTAAATTGTAAGACTATTTGCTATTTTTATTTCTATCAACTAGTCCCTAGTCTATTTTTTCACCCGTGTTAATGTCACAAGTTTGATACATCTTGCAGGGCACATTCGTAATATCTATTTCCCATTTGATGTGAAAGGAGATACAGCCATGAGTGTGGCCAGCGAAATGGTTGCGGAGCTTGACCTTGCTGATCAGGATGTTACAAAGATTGCGGAAATGATTGATGAAGAAATAATGGCTTTGGCACCTGATTGGAAGGCAGGGGTAGCAATAGATGATCACCATTCCTTCTATGACCATAATCATTCTCCAACAAAACAAGTGAAACTTGTTGGTGGACTCATAAATATCATGTCTCTAGTATCTCTTCTCAGAGTTCCCTGTTGGAATGCCTGAGGTCTCATTACCATGTTGACAACAAATCAGAAATAGTGCCTCATACTCAAGTTGAATGTGCAGCCATGCATGGTCGCTTTGAAGAAGTCACACTACAGGTTAATGCAACAGATTTTTATTCATATGTAGAAGAGGAGGCTCCTACGATTTCAAGCGGATCATCAGATGTTATTCATAATGATTGGGTGAATGGAGAGGATCCAGTTTCACCTAGATCTTTAATATCATATGGTTCAGGGATTAGCAATTTTGAAGATCCCCAATCTTGTCTAATATCCTCAGGTATTGGTAACAAAGAGGACATAGTTCCAAGAAAACCTGCAAAACCTCCAGAAAATACAGGATATGTAGGTAAATTTGAAGAAAGTTGTAGCCATGGATTGTCTGAAGGGTTCAGTCCTATTACTGATTCTGAAAGTCTTAGCTTAGTCCACAAACCTATGCTCCATCCTCAATCACCATCATCAGTCAATATTTTATCTGATGAAGATGAATATTCCACCAACAAAGAGTTGTGATTGTTAGCAGTCAAACATCAGAAGGAATTAATGGAACTTCAAAGAAAACATGAGCATTCCCTCTTAGAAATTGAAAATGAATTGAAAAATAGAACACCTTTTGGAACATATTTAGATAAGAAGAAATCTAGTCTTGGAATAAATTTTCAGGATCAAAAATTGAATGTGAATGGGCAGCAAGAGAACCGGGAAGATGACTCAGGCAAACATGGCACAACTGGTAGAGATAAGGAGTTTGTAGCCATGAAACAAATTGGATCCGACATTCAGGGAATAAGGCTTTCCAGCAGTTCCAGTCAAAGATTATCACTGAAGGAACCAACAGTCAGTTCTGATTTTCTAGGTCCAAGTAAACTTGCAATGCATTCTTCTCCTACCCCTCCTGTTAGGCCAATTAATAGAAATAGAGCACCAAACCAAAGGGTAATGAAAATGCATTATTTTAGTGGTGTTGACATTCAGTGCTCTATTAATTATCTAGCCAAAGAAGTTAGTAGGCAGAAAAATTACCAGCAATTGGAGCATTTCGAACATGAAATTTCGATGAAAAGAAACATAGTCTTGATGGGTTGAGACAATTTCCATCTATATCTCAGAAATCTTCTTCAAGGAACTGTAATGAAGGAAAAAATAGATAGTCTGAGAGAACGGAAGCACACTTGTCACATAAATTTATTTCCCTTAGTTTAGAATATAGATTGGATACTGCACTGAAAACTTATCAATTGTATATATGAGCTTTGCCTTCTAGAAGAGGTAATTATTGGTGGTAATGCTATGCAAGGTTCCTCGAAAAATATTCCTATGCCTTGGCACCTTTATGGTCTCCCAAGAATTTTGGTAGTAAGGGAAACATTTTGAAATTATACAGAAACATAGGAAAAATGTATGCATCCTGTTTCATTAGGACAGGCTGCAACTGCCAAGGCCTACTACATTGTTGACATGTACTATGAGTTAACCAGTTCAGATGATGGTACCATTCAGATGAATTTGTGGGTTATAATCCAAATAAAGTGCTTCTTGGCTGGATAGAACCAAATTCCTCACCAGCTTTTCCAGTTAACTGAGAATCCATGGTTTTATGGGCTTTTAATTTGTGTCAAGCTTTTGGGAGAATATGTATCTTTGTAGTATTCAAGATTTTTAGAGCATAAGCTATAAAAGAAGATCTGCACCAAAAAAAAATTCATAAAAGTGTTTAATGCATTATAAATTCCACCTAAGAGATCTACACCAATCTCTCTATCAACGCAAGCACTCGTTACTTACCAACTTACAAAAAAAATGAAGGCCCAAAAAACTAGATATAAGTATTTCAGATTACACAAGAGTAAACAATCAAAACTATACAGTAACACCACTCACATATCAAACAAGTCTTCCAAGAAAAGGCTACTCTTACAGAAGGGCTTCATACAAAGACACCAATTGTGCTACCAGTCCTGTTTACTTTATTACAATGGAAAATGGTTGATGTTGTACAGAACAATAGCTCAGACTATCTCCACATCATATCCAGTATGGGAAATAACTGACACTAGTATTTTATTTTGGGAACATAATAAATTTTGCAGGTACTTCATGAATATATCAAAAGATGTATTCAGATTAAGGAAAAAAGCCATCAAGTCCTTCTGGCAGCCTAGTGGTAAGTAGGGAGCTTGTTACATCAATAATGCAGTTTGAGACCTGACAGGTGTGTCCCAACCAATAAAGGGCTCTGTTAAACAGAAAAGGGACCACATTTGTTTGCTTGTTGTGCCAGTTATATATGATACAGATATCCATGGTCCCTTCATTAGAACAAATGGTGTTTCTCTCGCAAAAATGGAAAGAATAATGCCATCAAATTGCACATACATGAACACACATTCCAAATCTTTAATTGTTTTGGAGACAACCATAAAACAAGGTATGAAAGCTTGCAACTGTCAACAATATCAAACCACCTCCATAAAACGGAAAGGATACACATTTAAAAAATGTTTTCATACACATTGGCATAGCTCAGTAAGTTAGCATTTAGGACCTTGAGCTATGCTCAGGAAAGACCTTTCTGGACTTTCCCTCGACTACCCTTGACATTGATTAAACTCACAAAACAACAATTTAGAACATAGTTAGAAGCTGAAATAACAGTATCCAATAACAATGATATAATTTCCATCTTTTCAGCCAAAAATAGATTTATCAATCTCTATCTCAATTTTCTCTCCGTCATCAAAATTATCTTTCTTCGACTCCCTCGGTGGCAGAGGAGTTAAAGGGAGGCCCCTACCCTTCTTGTTGTTCCTCGGCCTTGCCTGGCCATCATCAAACACACAACATCTTATGAAATATTTACCCTAATTGACAACCTCTGAAACATATTTTAAGTCAAATCTAACCACTGTAACAGGTTATTTTACGTGATTATCAAAATTTCTCACATCCACACTGAGACTAAATCAATTTTGACATAGAATTTGAGATTAGACATCCTGGATTAAAAATTTCAGCAATTATCGAATACTTGTGCATTAACACATTCTGAATTGAAATATTGACCCAACTAGCTGATACTTCAACTAAGGGTTTTAGTGGACATATATCATTTTATAGCATACCAACTTCAACTAAAACTAGTGGGGAAATGGGCACTCACATTTCCAAATGAATCCTTGAATATTTTGCCCTTTGTAGTCCTCTTATCTCCTCTGCCACAATACACTACCAGCACAAAAATTCTGAGGTTCAATCAAAATGGCAACTGATAAGAATTAAACAGTTACAGAAAACAATTTCCATACGATTACAGGAACTTTTAACTAATTGGTATACCGATACAAAAATCCCGCATAGAAGAAATTGCGAGCCCTCTTCACACAATCGTCCAGATTGGTAATTCTGAGAGCGTCATCAACAGTGGGCCACCATATCATGACCATGTAATATGCTTGCCAAGTGATTCAGCATACATGTAATTTATTTTTCTTGTCATTTGATGTCAGGATCGAGTTAAGCTTGTGCTAGTTGGGTTAAGCTTGTGTAGAAAAAGAGCTTAATATAATGAAGCTCGTTCAATGAACTTGCACAACTGATGTCATTAAGATAAAAAACCCAACATGAAATCACGGTGATAAAATTGAAAACGGAGTGGTTTACATAGTTAGTTTTATGGATCAAATAAATTATTTCCTACTGGCGGGAATCATAGGGCGAGACATCATGATTAAAATGAATGAATATGCTATGAAATTATGTGGATAAAATTTGACCAAGGGAAATAAGGGTATAACAAGATATGATGCGTAGTAATTATTCAAATCACCATTTATATTTAAGCTATATATAAACTATCAAGATGACACATTTTTATGAGTAAAATTATGAAACACTATGGAACAATTCGACATAGAATTTATGGCCAGAACATTTAATGTTTACAATAATATTTAAGTGATCAGAATAAAAATAATACATATTAAAGATATATACATGGATCATATATATCAAGTTAAAGTGGTCGCTAAATAAACATCTTCTTACACCTAGTGTCCTAGATGGCCAAGGCAAGGTGTCATCAAACAAATTATACAGACATTCGTATATCTTGGTTGGAAAATGATTAATATCACAAGAATCACAAGGGTTGATATGTCAATCAAAATTTAAAATTATCCTCTAAAAACTCATATAGAAAGTGGGGTAACAAGGCCTATGACATCCAACCTGTGCTTTGCAATGGGAAATCCTCAACAGTGTTTTTGTAGAAATAATGTATCATTAAGGGGTTCAATAAGAGGTATGGGGCCCCACCAATTTGATAGTTGAAGAAGTTTGAATATTGGCTTGTCAATTGTGACCCTAAGTAGGCAAGGCAACATGGAAGGAGGTGACTCCCTTGGAAAATTTCAAAAAGGGAAGGCCAAATAAGGTCTTTTATAAAGATCTAAAACCAAGGACCTCCCTCATAAAAATAGTTAGATATGTATTGAAAGAAAGTAGATAATGACAATCTAAGTCTTGATAAAAGAAAATAGAACATCCCTTGAATCACATAATAAATGGAGCATCTACAGATGAGGTGATCCTCTAACTCAATGTTGTGTATATGGCAAAGCTAGAATATGTTATTGAGAAGAGGAATATTGTGATGTCATTATTTTCAACTAGACACTAATGTAAACCCACTTTAAAACCACCAAGGGGGATCTTAAGGGAAACATCTAGTGCTCTTGTGTGTATGAGGGTTAAAAGATAAGGCCTCCTCTTATTTGCATGAAGTTTTCCAAGTACAAATCCATCTTAGAGTCAAGGCCATGAAAAGATGAAGTCCAAGTACTAAATTTATTGTTTATAAATAACCTATTTAACAACTTGACACAAACATATAATGATGTCATATACATTGGAGGTGTATGTCACTTGAATCATGTTACAACTTTAATAGCTCCCCCACAAAAAGGTGTCATGCTCCCTTGTGATGATGCAGCAACCCTAATGGAGAACAATCTCATGATGTAAAAGGTATTTCAACATGATGTCCGAAACAGGGTTTGTGTTTGTGGGTAAACAATCTTGTGAACTTTGATAGTGCCCTACATTCACCCCTTGGCTCACCACTCATGGGAAATGTGAGGCTATTTCAAGCATTGATGTCGACAATATCATTTTATTTTCTCTTATTTATAGTATTCTACATTGACACAATTGTGTTTTAACTTTTTTTAGCAAAAAAAATATTTGTATCAAGGGTTAGCTCCTTGTTCATTAGGGTTGAAGAGGTTGCGTTATTATGAGTGATCTATTCATGGCTAACTCCTTATGTGGGAGAGCACTAAAAGCTCCATGTCAACATGAAGTGTAGATATTGTGAGCAATTCTTATTGAGGTTTTGCAAATTCTCCAGTTGTTCTACATTTGGTATACATGTTAATAAGGGAATTACCCACAAACACAAACCCTCGAGCCCAATACCTAGTTGTCTAAAAATCAAATGGTACCAATATTCTTACTTAGAGGTGAAGGATTCTCCTAAGAGGTTATTTTTTTGGTTTGATATGTTGTTTTTTTCCTTGGATACTAAGTGGTTAAGGGCTTCAAGAGTTAAGAGTTAAGGGACAAGGGCTTGGGGGAAAGGGATTTAGGGGTTAAGGGCTTAATATTTAGGTGTTAGGGGTTAAGGAGTTAGGTTTTAAGATGTTTAGGGGTTATGGATTAAGGTTTAAGGGTCACAAGTTAAGAGAATAAGGGGTTAGTGTTTAGGGGGTTTGTGGATTCTAGGTTAGGAGTTAATGGCTCAAGGTTTAATGCATCAAGGGGTTGATGGATTATGAGTTATGAGTGTAGGGGTTATGAGATAATGGCTTCGGTGTTAAAGGATAGGGAATTTAGTGGTTATGGGTTAATGGCTATTGGTTGTGATTATGGGGGCTCTAATCCCCTTATCGCCACTATTGGGGGTTCCCCTTTCAATTTATCTTGTTACCTTCCCTCTAGACCCCCTAGCCCCTATGGCATTAGGTCTTACTCCTGTTGGAAAAAATTGTGAATTACAGATAAAACATGCTTCCCCAGACATATGACAGCCTAGAACAACAGATTAAAGACTATACGAATACCTTTCCTAACTCAGAGTAGACACGCAGAAGGGATTAGAGGCTTACTTGTAATCCAAGAGCTTCTAAATCACTCCTTTTGTCGCTTCCGTTGTAGTTCAAATTCAAGAGGTTTGTAGGAAAATGCTTCCTGCAATAAAGAACACTAAAACAACAGAAGATAGCAATAATATAGATGTATATTCAAGTTAGTTAGCTAAATCAGTAAAGCATAAACCATATACATCAACTAAGATCTTGCAATATGGAAAATCAAAGCCAATACAAATGCATATAGGGAAAAGTAAGCTATATTCTTTATTGATGATAGAAGGAGAGGTTACAACCCAATGAATGATTTGAAGTGACCCTTACAGCAACGATCCTCAGCCTCATCACAGTATAAATCTCTCCAGCATCTGTTACACAAATCTAACTCTCAATTGAAAATCCACCAGCATTTCTCTTCTCAAATTCTTCCTCCTCAAACACTCAGATCAGTGTTCAATTTATAGATGAACTGAAGGTAGTTTTGCAATGAATGATTTTCCAATAGTAGGCAAGACATGTTCCCAGTCATGTAGATGTCAAATGGACACTTGGATTCAAAGCTTGACACATGTGAACTCTTCTAGAAGGCACTGGCCAAGTGGAGATTCCGGAACAATGAAAATTCCGCTCCCAATGTGACCAACACACCCTTAGATGTCGGGAAGTGCTTTGTAGAGCAGCCTTGCATGGGGCTACCTACATATGCAATGCACTTAGTGCCCTTAGAGGCTGCGTTGGTGAGCTCTCATATTCTATATAATAAACTTCAAACCTTGGAAACATTTGCTTGATGAAAGTCATGCTTGATTTGTCTTGTTGTTGCCTTAGGGCATATAGCAACTTGAAATGATAGGGAATGATAGACCTTTAGTCATTGGTCCTGGAGATGATGCCCAGTTAACCAGGTCATTGGGAATGATGCCCAAATTGACCTATAACAATTGCCCCCTAAAGCATGAGATCCAAATAACAAGAACATTTGATTGAGATGCTTTACACTATGATGGGCTGGAGATGAAGCAAAGTGGTCACCTGCATCAATATTACAATACATTACATCATGATATATCCTCTTTGATCATAATTGCTGAGGGTGGGCATTCCCATGTTCAGCACATAAATAATTTAATAACATGTACATAGTTTAGAAAGTCGTTGACATTGGAATGTTTCCCAATGCAGACATGCCTACAAATATAACCCATGTTTGGATGACGTTCTATATGTAAAGTCACCGTACAGATGATGTGTACAAAAATCCTCAAATCGCAGTCCCGATGGTTGAAACTAGATCCGAGGTCTTCTTATCTCGTTCACTCGATCATTCATGTACAATTCTAACCATGCAAATATATGATTTTTCATTGAACATGGAAAGACATCATTTGATTACCAACCAATGATGTGAGCTGTTAAAAAACACGAGAGAACCACCATGAATGAAAATGGCCCTCAAGGTACTGTAGTACATTTCGTAAGGCGTGAATAGATGATTTGATGTAGAACACCAAACAAAATCTTTCGGTCAAAGGTCCGAAAGTGAGGATCTTTTCGATGCTGTAACAAGCCTCATGGTACTGGAATATGATGTTTCTAAGTGAACTTCCTGGATATTGATTTGTTTTCGACAGGAAACCACCTTATTGCGAAATGGTAGTTACTGATTTCAGAGACAAGGGTATGACTTGATATAGCAATTTTCAGGGATGACGGTCATGAGAATGAAGGTTTACGAGTATTGAAGAAGGATGAGTTTATTCACTAGATGACTTCTCTTGAACATATCGAAGATAGTGTGATGAGTTGGCAGCATTGACCCAAAACCGAAGTGAAGGTATGATGAACCGTAGGTGTGAATGAACCGTCAAGATGATTACCCAACCCAAACAGTCACAAACATGGAGTGAAGGAAGTGTCATGTTCAAGAGCAACTTGCTACCATAAAGAAATTTTGCTCACTTTTCCCAAATTTACCCCGGTCATTTGTCGACCAGTACCTCTTTATTTTTTAACAAGCTTGAGGAGGATAACATTTGCTTGATCTATAATTCAACCCTTCGGGCGAATAAAGTATTGCTATTTAATAATTTAACGAGTCTAGCGATGAATGAAACTCGATTCTTGCCATGATCAACAAGCCCGTTGCTATTTTATGTTTTAAAGAGCTTAACGACAGTGATAGCCCGGTCCTTTTTCATATTTAGAGAGTTTGAAAAAGAGGATGAAAGAAAACTCCATAAGTACTTTTTCGTAAATTTGTCACTGAGATCTGAAAAAGTGTAAAATAATATCTGAGAGAACCTCTTTGGTCATGTTTAACTAAGGTATTCCTTTTTTGTAAGTAATCTATCTCAGTCCGGAAAAGGGTTAAACTTATACTGAGTAGATATCAATTCATTTACTTTTACAAGCTCGAAAAGACAAGTGCTCGGCAATATTTTCACATTATCGGAGTTTGAAAAGAGCTGAAAGAAGACTCCAAGGGTTCCTTTTTCGCTATTATCGAAGCTCGAAAAAGAGATAAAAGTGCGCTTCAAATCCTTTTTCGTTTTTAACGAAGCTCGAAAAATAAGGAGAAAAAGTATGCTTTGTGGTCAAGTCATTCTTTGAAATAAATGTGCACGACTAATATGTTCATCAGTTGTATTTCCTGTTCAAAACAACATCAAATGGATTAAAAATACCTGTTTCATGATAAAAACATAATAAAAATATAGTCATAACAATAAATTTAACTTGCAAATAATTAAATGACTATTTAAAAGTAGTTTCACTATTCATTTTTACCATTCCATAGTTACCATTAGCATTTTGGAGCTCTGAACCTAATTTTTCCCCCGAACTTTAGCTGCTAATTGTGATCGTTTATGTGGACGGATTTCATCACCGTTTGATCTAGGTTAGTGATATGAACCTCCTCTTTCCTTTAGTATTCATTTCATTTCCAATTTCTACAAATTTTTAGGGTTTTAAGGCCCCTAGGGTAAATTCTGCCAAAAATGAGGGCAACACACCCCTGAATGTCGACAACTGCATTGCATAGTAGGTACAGTGAAGTGTACTTGCATGTGCAACACACTGTCTCTTGTTAGGGAGTGCGTTGGGTGCCGTTTAATTTTTTGATTTTCTTATTATGCCCAAAATTTTCCTAGTTTTTTGCAATGAATGGAATCTAATGGATCTTATGGTTGTATTTCAGGTTTCCATCGGATTATAATGATGATTACATGGAGGGAAAGAGAACATGAAGAACAAGATATGATTACCTTAAATGATCTGGGTACAGTAAGAGCCCTAAGAGATTGTGGACTGCTTAAGTACTTCAAATTGTCCAGGATGAGGAAAAAAACAGAACTCTTGGAGTTCTTAGTTCGAGCATGGGATTTGGTGATAGAGGCATTTCATATTAAAAGCCAAGTGGTTCCCATAATAGTTGAGGATTTGTATTTTCTCATAGGTTTGTTGAGGAGAGGTTTTCCCATTTCACTCTTAGGGTCTACTGTTGGAGGAGAGACAATGAGGGATTATATTATGAAGTATTGTTATCCAAGGTCAGAACTTAGCAAATATGGAAAAATAAACATCCGAGATGTCAGAGATTTTCCTTTGCGAACTATCCTTTTCAGAATCACTAAACTTGTTGGAATTGTTACACTACACATAGCGAACATATCATATATGCAGTATGCACTATAGTGTATGGAGCCAACAATATTCAATTGGTCTGAAGTTGTTCTATCTCAGATAAAGGAACAACTGATTAAAGCAAAGGGAGGAAGAAAGAATAATTTAAACTATGGTTCTATCCTTATATCCTTTGCCTTGGAATGAATTCCACTGATGCAGCCACAACATGTGACACTGGATACATCTAGTCCTAGAGATCCTCAAATGCAGAGATGGGTATAACTCATGGATCAGCATTGCAGGCCAATCAACTGTTGTGTTCTCTACTGCATTCTTTTCCTAGTTCTGGCAACATATTGTCGCCATCGATTTAGCATACCAGAAGGCGCTCAGTGGGGTGCAATAGGTAAGAATGTTTTGACAATTTTTTTTATTTTACTAAGGTCTATGCGATGTTTTTTTGTTTTGATTTCTTTCCAAGACTAAACTAAACATTTGATGCAATGCAGATGTTGGTCACGTTCAACCAGTAGTGGAACTGGAGCGCGAAGAAGATGTGCCAGTAGAGAGGGCTGTCGAGAGAGCAGTCCTTTAGGATCTTGATCTGGTTGGGACTCTGATTGAGCTTTAGCAGCACATAGAAGGCTTAGCCTTTGGAATTCCAGATTGCCGGATCGAAGAGCTTCCTATGCGACTGCAACGACACACTATTGGGGTTCCCAATCGTTGGATGCAGTTACTTCGTAGGATAGCTAGATCTATAGCATGTTATCGCAAGCACCACTAGTTTACTTATGACATTTTGCATACATTTTGAGGTTAGATGACCAATGTGTCTTGGGCAGAAATTTTGTAAAAACCTATGACTATCTATCTATATGATTTCAGTGTTTTCCTATGTTTATTTTGCAATCCTATTCAATGATGTGAATGTTTTCTTTACATATGTTGCAAATGTCTGTCTAAAAATTGATTAGCTAATGAATCAGTCAATGTGTTCAAATTTCTGGAAATGTGTTGATATTGAATAAAATAAAAATGTCTTTCCAAAAGTTGAACCGTTAGAAACAATCTAAGCAATGTTGGATTTATAACAATATAAACACTAGTAAGTTGTAATACCACAAATTGTGAGTCTAACCTTATGATTATCTGGTTAATACCAAATGAAATTGAATCAGAGAGAATTTAGATCAATGCACTATACTCAGCGATATTGTTTGTTGATCTACCAATACAAATCCCTCAAAAAGTCACTAACTTGCCATTCGGAGTGAAAATGGCCCACGCTGCAGAGGATAGATTCTGCGTATTACAACTAGAACCATCAATATATCCAAAAAAGGGTTCTGAAGATTCAGACATCTGTGATGAAATTTAAGGCAGATTAATAATGTCAAGAAAACTCTAAAAACAAATTAAGATAGTGAATGCAAATCAACAACATATATACAATATAATACAAAAAAATACTATGCTCATGATTAAGCATAGTAGCGTTTCAAATACAATCCATTTTTAGGTTGCACTAATAGAATTCCATCGCAATCAACCAACTCATAGGCACCCTTAGCAAGAACTCTTTTGACAATATAGGGGCCATGCCATAATGGCTCAAATTTTCCTGTACCTATAACATTAGCTTCTTGATCGTAAATAAGGACCAAGTTGCCCTTTGAGAAAATGCAAGGATGGACATTTTTGTCGTATTGCGCCTTTATATGTCTCTTATGTGATTCGTTGGCCAATCAGGCTTCACGACGCGTTTCATCAAGATGGACGAGGTTAAGGAGATGTGCTTCTTCTTCTAAGGTGTCAGGTAACAGGTCTATTACGAGTTTTAACGATGATATTTCGCATTGGATTGGTAAGATAGCTTCAAGACCATACACCAACTGAAAATGATTAAATCTAGTTGCGTTTCTCACCGAGGTTCGATACGCCCACAAGGCGGAGTACAGGATCAAATTCTAGTTTCTTTTACGAAATCCTATCATTCGTTGAAGAATTCATTTAAGAATTTTGTTAATAGCCTCAACTTGTCCATTTTATTGTGGATAATAAGGAGTAGAATTATCATGTGAAAATCCTAACTTGGCAGTCAATTCAGACATCATGTGGTTGCGAAAATGCTTCCCATGACCCGTAACAATATCCTTTGGGACCCCAAACCATGCAATAACATGGTTGAAGAAAAACAATGTAGCTGTCTGTCCTGTGTTGTTGAATTTAGGCATCGCTTTGGCCCATTTGCTAAAATAGTCAACTGTGACAATAATATAACCATGCCCCCCATATGAAGGAGGGTTACAGGTCATGAAGTCAATACCCCATTTCATAAATGGTCCAGCAGAGACAACAAGATGCATTGGCGCTGGCAGTTTGTGGATCTTACGATAAAAAATCTAGCACGTATGACAACTTCTAACAGCGAGGATGCAATCTAAAAAAATAGTAGGCCAAAAGTAACCGGCGCAGAGTATCTTCTACACGGTAGCATATCCAGATAAATTTCCACCACAAGCCCCAACATGACAATCATTTAACACTTTTTCAGTCTCCTCATGAGTGAGGCACCTCCTTAAAATGGTATCGACACCACGACGATAAAGTGTATCACCAATGACTAGATAATCTTTGGCTTGGTATCGAATATGTCGTTGTTCAGAGCGAGAGGTATTAGGTATAAAAGTTTGGGTTTGGAGATAAATGATGAAATCCCCATACCAAGGATTAGATGATCCAATCAGAAATAGAGACTTGTCAATAATTGATGGTTCCAACGTAGTTTTAGTACTATCAGAGGCAAGGTCACAGAGAAGCTCTGCCAAAACTAAAGACTTCTTTGATTTGGATTTGATGAATTCCAAATCAAATTCCTGCAAAATGACAATTCATTTTGAATATTCCCCCCCCAACAATTGATGTGATAAGATGTAAGTCATGGGATTGTAATCCAAAACTATTGTTGTTTTTCAGAGCAGGATATAATGGCAAAATATTTGGACAGCTTGAACAGCTTCCAAGGCAAGCTTTTCTACATATGTGTACTTAACTTCTGTATCATTGAGATTATGACTCAAATAATAGATCAGATGTTCAATTCCTTCTTCTACTTGGACCAATACCATAGCAATGGTCATTTCGACCGTGGTGTATATAGGAAATAATCTTTTTGTTAATTAGGAGGATCCATTAATGATGCTCGGACAAGAGTGTCCTTGACAACATCAAAATAAGCTTGTGAAACTTGGTCCCAATGGAAGGGAATCCCATTTTTCAATAGTCGAGTAAATCCTTTAGCCATTTCGGCGTAATTTGGAATGAACCTCCTTAGGAAGTTAGCCTTTCCTTGAAGTTTCTGCATCTAAAGTAAGTTTGATGGCGTAGGCAAATCAAGAATGGCCTGAACCTTCAATGGGTCTATTCGAATTCCTTCTTTAGATACTATGAATCCATGCAAACGACCAAAACCAACACAAAACACACATTTATGTGGATTGAGGCATATTTTGTAGTGTCGGCAGCGTATGAAAATGGCTCTCAAATGCATCGAGTTATCAACCCGATTTCGTGAATGCACTGGTAAATCATCTAGATACGGTTGAAAAATGTGCTTGATGTCATTGAAAGCATAATTCATTACTCTCTGAAAATTTTTCCTAGCATTCTTTAAACCAAACAGAAGTTTCCTATATGCGAATGTGCTCCAGGGAAAAATGAATGATGTTTTATGTTGATCATCTAGGTGGATATTGATTTGATTGTAGCTGGAAAATCCATCCATAAATGAAAAAATTTCACATCCAGTACAATCGTCAATAATCTGGTTGATAAAGGGAGTAGGATAGTTGTCTTTTGGACAAGAAAGATTGACATCCCGATAATCGACGCACACTCTAATGGTTCCTTGCTTTTTCATGACAGGAACAATATTGGAAACCCACTCAGTTAGCAGAATAGGGTATATGAAACCAACATGCAAAACTTTTTCAACTTCTACTTTGATGGCAGCGAATTTCTTTGGATGAACAGGACGGAGTCGTTGATGCACTAGTTTGACATCAGGATACATATTAATAGTGTGTTCAACTATACTAGTATCTATGCCTAGCATTTCCTCGTAAGACCAAAAAAATACGTCACAAAATTCACGAAAGTGAGAGTGATATGATTCAAGTTCTGATGGAGAAGAATATACACTGACATGAATATTCTCTACAACGCCAGGTGTTAGTGTCAGTCTAGTCATACTGCCTTTCAGTGATCAAAACTGCTCTTTTGCATTTGCATATCAGGAGTCTCATACCGAATAAATTTCACCATTCCGCTAGGTCATGGATTCATTGATGGTAGTAATTCTTCATCAGTTTCCCTCATGAGGCACTTGCTGATTCTCCTCTCTATGGTCTTCAGTCATGAGTCACTTTCACTTTCAAAATCGTGTCAATAGGTCATAGGATGGGTCTCATTAGTTTCTAGGGTCTCGCCATGGTCAAATTAATGAGTCAAATGTCAATGAATATCAGCGAGGTCATGAGGAAGTCAAATAAACTCAAAATTACAGCACCTTGAAGATCAAAGATATATTTATTCAGTTTGATGTAATTTTCACCTCAAAACTATGTTTTGAGATGAAAACATGATAATTTGCCTTTATTATCATTCATCATGTAATTTTATGTCAATATATGTAATAAGTCACAATTCAGAAGCTGTTATCTCCACAAAGTCATCACCCTGCCTTCAGAGAATTTTTCCACAACATTTTTAGCGCCAAATCATCTTCCAAGTAGATCCATCAGAAAGAGCCTGGAAAGAGCTTCCCAACAGTATACTGCACTCTTAAAACTGACTTCTGGATTGAATTTTATGCCTAAGTGAAGTATAAGTCCTCAAATAATCCCTATTTCTCATTTTTCCCTTAAACCTTATGTTTAAAAGTTTAATATTTCCTTTTTATAAAGTCCATTTTTCCCTTCCGATATACAAAATCGCATTATAAAATATTTTAATACATATGCGATTTATTTCTAACCACTTCCCCTCCATGCCATAGAAACTTATAAAAAATTTCTTTATATTATAAATCCCCGCCATTCTAACCATTTCCCCACCATTCTATGGAGACTTTATATTAAACTTTAGAAAAAAGTTTAAGTTTTGTATTAAAAATCCCGCCAATCGCACCCCCGATCCCATCGCTCTGATCAATCACATCGCAAAATTTGATATGCGCGTTCCGATTGACCCACCGTCCAAAACTACGATGCGATTGTGACTTTCGATACGTATCCCTCGATTGATCCCCTCCGATCATTCCATAACCGTCGATCTGCCCCCACCGATCCGACAGCTCACAGCTAATCGGGCCATCGCAATAGACGATCCCATATATAACATTTCTCTCTGCCCTCCTCCAATCCCCGATTCCGATTGACTTCCGGGCCCACCATAATACTTCTGCCTATTCATAATACATTGGCTTTTGGCCTTTGTTAAGTTTAAATTTTAAATTGTTATTTACAAAGGCTATTACCCTATCGCATCCGAAACATGTATGATGTTATACTCCGCTTCCAAAACTCCCGGTTCTGATTCTGATTGCGATGGCGCCATTATATAAATGTTTTATTATATTGTATCCCTCTGCCCCATCCATCCCGATTGCGATTATAATGCGGGTCCCTCCTCCTTTCCCTTCCCTTCTCTCATTCCAAATCGATTTCCCTTCAGAAAAGGCATAATTTCATTTCAGTTTTATTTTGAACAACATTTTATTTAAAAGTCAGTCTTCCCCAACAAATAAAGGAAAGAAAAACGACAGTCAATTGGCCGAAAGAGCTTAGACTAAAATAGAGATATCTACAACAGCAAAGAAATAGAATCAGATTGCCTATTTTTTCTTTAGTAAATCTCCAAGAGATCAAAAAGTATCGCTATCCCTCATTTTCAGGGGCGGATTGTTGTATTTATTTTCTATGATTATACTTCAATTCTTGAGCTGTCAGAAACAACTCCCTTTTCTGTGGATCTATGTTCCCACAAATCCAGTGTATTTAATGTAATTGTAAATCATTTGTAAAGGGTCTGAAAGTCTGAATTCTGTAATTGAGTAGTAGGGGAATAGCGTGGAAGAACATTCTACGCTCCATTGTACAGTTTGATAGGGATAAATAAGAGATACAGCGCTGATTCATGGGATCCATGTGGTATGAGATTTAGCATTTGTCACTCTCTTTTGTTTCATATGTAAATTGTTATGTTTCACCTCTCATCCGTAAACATTTCTTTTTGAATGCTTTCAAGATAGAAACGTAGAATCCATTTTATATGCCCTGTTTTTGGAAAACATTCATACTCTGTGCTTTTCTTCTATTTGAAAATGATCCATTTCATCGTGCTCTTTTCAGCTCCTTACTAGTCTTTCCATCCCATCCTTATTTAACTTTAATTGCTAAGTTTCCTGCCTATCTTGCCCCATGAAATATCCTGTGTCCTGATTTAATTCCCAGTTTAAACTGTCCCATTTTATCCCACACATCCCTGGAATTCTTTCATTTATTAAAACTTTTATCCCCATCATTTTATCTAGCCTAATATCAGATCATTATTGTGTTTCATTGAATATCCATTCATGGAGAGAGCCCTCTCCTATCCTTGTAGGGATAGCTACAAGGCTGAGCGTGGTTTAGTTGTTACCCTGTGTTGCCCTTTTCAGCCTGGTGTCTAGTACAGGTGCTAACATCTCTTGCGACCATACTGGGGAAGGTTGTTTATTATAGAAGATTCATCACCCCAGTAACATTTTTCCTTGTAAAATTCTTGCACTCTGGATGATGATGTTCAGAGTTTGCTAGGCTGGAAATAAAATTTTGTAAAATAGAAATTTTACCACACTGGCTTCAAGAAGATACATGAGGGCTAATCCAGATCCTAATCCTCCCCCTGTATTTGAAAATCGAAATCTTATCCCAAGAATTGTCAGAAGACAAGAAGGATCATTAAGTCCCAAAGCTATCTTCAGGTCCTATACTTGGCCCAGTGAGTGGTTTTTCGTAGAAGATCTTTCCTTTGACGAGAATTTTGAGCTTTCTTTATTTAGAAATAGGTCTGAAACTGACATTAATGATACAGTTTTAGATCCTGAGTTCCTTGTAGATATTGAAGTCCAAAAATAAAATTCCTCCATTGATAATTACATTTTGAATTTTCCTCAGTCCATCACTGTAACTAATATTTTTGAACCTTCACAATCATCAAGAACAACATTTCCTCCTCTCAAATCATCAGTATTCCCATCAGTCAATTCCCAATTGTCATCTCCTCCATCAACACCTCCCTTAAATCCTACAGGTTCTGTTATAAATCCACCTAGAGCCATGGCTGCCTGGTATGCACCCCTGGTCTTACCCCAGGTCCTCAATGATATGCCTGCTGACTATCAAAGCAAAATTCCTATTTTTGATGCCACTCAGAGCATCACTTCCCAGCAGCACGTTGATAAAATGAATGACTTTTTTGATTTGCATGAGGTAGTATCAGAGAATGTAACAACCATGCTGTTTGTTCAAAGTTCCAGAGGTGAAGTTAGAAAGTGGTTTAGAGCCTTACCAGCAGGTTCAATTCGCACTTTGTAGGAGTTGCACACACAATTTTTAGACCGGTGG